>JAGGAT010000001.1:255163-342401 GCA_017657195.1 Termitomyces sp. T70a
CAAAAGTCTCGGGCTCTCGCGAAACTGCCGAATCAAGGCTGCTTCGGGCCCCAGACTGTGCGTGTATTTCCTGTCCTATGTACGGCCTATTTGAATTACAAGGGGGTTTAAGAGATGTGTTGTGGTTCGTTTCGTGAATGTTCGGTGGATCGTTTCGCAAACATGAATGCGTGTATTAGAACGGGGTGCTCTCTCACATATCGTTGCCACGTGTTTGATTTCCATCGTCCCGCCGCTTGGATAAGGTGAGGAGGCCAGCCCAATTCTGCCAACAGGGTTGCACCACCAGCTCTCATAGATTGGCCTGCGATAGAATCCGGGAAGAAGTTGCGCAAGCGAGAAATGAAGAAGGACCTAGAAGGAACCGTCCCTCTAGATGTGATCCATAATTCACGCGACATCGGGAAGATTTCGTTCCTAAGGTGAATATATTGGACAAATTGCTTCCATGGGTCGGAATAATGGTCGAGTTTTGTTAGCAATACTTTGTTCCCCTCGAAGAAAGGGTCCGCTTTATGCGAAGGTAGGAGAAATTGATAGGAATTATCAGAAATTGTAACGGTCCAAATTTTTGTCGTTTTCCGGTTGTCGTATAGATCGTCATCGTCCGGTTTTGCCATTTCGCCAAGGCGTAAGAGGGCATAGAAGCCCGTCGTCAACATTGCCACAAATAAACGGTCGTCAAGCGAGGTCGATGCAGCGAAGTGATTGATGACGAGACAAAGGTCGTCCCTTAATAGAGCTTGTTTCCGGCAAGGTGCGATACCTCGAAGCCTCAAACCTCCCGCTAGAGTATTTTTAACGATTGCCGAATGACGGTTTTTTCGAATGTCGGGGAAGTGTTGCTCAAGCTGTGAACAAATACCAGACAGATAAGTAGAAACAGAGGCAGGACGTATGTAGTGGATCATATAGGTCACATAGAGGGACAAAGTGTCAGGAGTGGGATCGATTGGGAGGTTATGCATGCGCGTAAAGTTTAGGTAAGAATTCAAAGCTGAACCATAGTTTTTGAATGTCCCATCAGCCAGTGAAGCACCAAGAAGGATTGAGCGTTCCCGGTACAAACGTTCCATCGTCCAGGCCTCCCTCACGGGTTGCCGGGACGGCACTGCTGGTGATATTAACATTCTCCTGCCCCCAGCAGACCTCGAGGGGGTTTAAATTCGTATAAACGTAAGTCTGGTACTAACTCCAATGCCGCAATAAATTCGCCACGAGATAAATGATCCGCAACGACATTGTCCTCCCCAGGAATGTGCAAAACTTTAAGCTGGTGCCCATCAGACATCAACATTGTTGCTACCGCTTGTAAGAGCAAGTTGTAAATTGGGCCTGCATGAAGTGTGTTGAAGATGTCGACTGTGTTTGAGTTATCTGTGTATATGACTATTTTTGATTTTCTTCGCAGACGGCTTGCGATGTTTAAGATAGCGGAAGCGACACACAAAGCTTCCAAATAATAGATGAGGTTAGATGGAGTGTTGGTTGGCACATCGCAGTAAAAAGCCTCTGCCGTACACGGCAGCCAAAAAGCCATGGATGCTAGACAAGCATCGGTATAAACGATGCCATCAGCATCATCTGGCATCCATGCAGTCGATTGGAGGACATTTACGCCGCTCATTGATTCCAGGTGTCTGAGAATCCAGAGAAGGTCGTGCCTGATAGCCGTGTTACACCATATACGTGCTTCCGGATTCGCTGATGTTTCAGCGATGCGGGCATAAACGTTAGATAATCCTGGTCTGAGCAATGGGAAAACGTTGAAACTCCAGTTTAACCAACCCGCGAGTTTTTGATACTCCTTCCGTCGAAACCACTTTGGTTTGCCCTTTGGTTGATTAGTGAAACGTCGTAGCTCCTCCAACAATTCCTGTAACGATAACTCCGGGAGGGTTAATGTCATGCGCATGGCATCGACCTCGATACCTATAATCACAAGTGGATTCCCATGGACTTGTTTGCGTTCTTTATGAGGAATTCCGAGATCATCCCAGAGTGTAAGTAAGATCCACTGATCTTTCGGTATTGTTTTGTTGTAGGGTCCATAATATTCCATATCCGTGTCGATGCTCACTCCGTACACATCATCGTTGAAACATAACGGTCAGCGGATACCTCTCACATGCTCGGCAATCCATATTATTAGACTGTTGACGGAACCCCATATCTTAAAGGATGCACGTCCTCCGAAAGCATTGTTGCGATCAACATGTCGTTCACCGTCGATGGTATTTATTTGCTTGATCTGCCAGTGTGGGTGCATCGGACATAGTCTATAAGCTTCCGCGACGTCAGATTTCCATAAGGTGAGCTGGCGTTTTCGTCCTTCCATTTCTAGTAGGCGCTCCCCTAAATGCTTCATGGCATCCATAGGAACTCCGGCTATATCATCATGATTGATCATCGAATTTAAAGAATACTCGCCAGCAGATTGGTCAGTAACAAGCCTAAAGTCCGCGCTTCTGGCTTTCGGTACTGCGTGTATCGGTGAACAATACATCCCTGGCAACAGTTCCTTCCCAAAGGATTGCGAAAACCGACCCTTCGCAAGCTCAATATTTCTTTGCTCTCTCAGGAAGTTAGCCTCAGCTTCATTCGAAGGCATACCATACCCCATGTCGCAAGTGTCTGGATACACTCCAGGATGTGTATTTGCGCAGGGCCAAAACCCTACCCTTAGCCCCTTCAAGACTGATGCTACTAGTGCCCGATTAGGGTGATCGTGAAGAAGTGCTTCCAGCACTTCGACCTTAATTGGCGTTACAATCTGAAACAACGAAGGATGCGCCTCAATTGTATTGTTCACTAACGTGTTTGTTAATTCGTTTTTTGGTAGGTCAGGCAATGGGTCTGCTGTCTCGGACCAGTCAGCGAGTGTCTGGGGAAATGATGGGCATTCTCCCCAGTAATTGAATCTGAGGTACTTCGGTCGCATTCCTCTGTTGATTCTGTATCTTGACTTCTCACGAGCACTCGGCAACTGGGTGGTCTTTGCCGCACCGTCTGCAGGCGTGCTTGTATCTGCATGCAGTGGTGATGAACGGACATCCCTTCGGACTGTTATATCGTCTGCAGATGTCGGGACCTGAAGTTGTCGTAATGGCATTGTTACCCCCACGTCTAGTCCTGACTCCTGACGTTCCAAGTCCCGGAGTGAACTCGACTCCATCACTGTCGAGTATGGCATGTTCGAGTTTCCGGAATTTGTTGTAGTCAGTGAGCAACGTTCTCTGTCCCCCGCCGACTTCGGCTCTAACAGCTTTGTCGAACCGAATGACTCGGCCATGGGCAACCTCGTTCTTAACCGCGAACAGGTCGCGGATGTATCGTGAATACTCTCTGAGCTCAGCTTCCCTGTGGGGGAAAGCGAATCGCACTGCATCCTCCCAGATTGTGTATGCTGTGACCCAGCTTCCGTAACTCGTGACCTTTCGAACCGGATCGCTGCTTCCAAGGACGAGCTCGTGATCTCCGACACGGCCTCGATTCTCTGAAGGAGCCCCGATATGGTGGACAGAACTGTAGATGATGTCGAAGTCGACGGGTTTCCCGCTGATAATGTTGTCCCATTGTGAGCCTGGGAACCCCTGTGGTGCTGATTGTGCAAGAGAAATTCGCCTTTTGACTTCTGACGGATTTCGGCTATAGTATTCGAGGAGGTCTCGGGTTTTGCGCGTTTCTTCTCGCCCATTGTCCCTCGTGGCCAACTCGTTCTGATACCATGGCAATCTCGACTCGACAATCCTCCTTCTCTTCCCTGCAGGGTCGTCTGCGTCCGAACAATCTGACTCTGATCCATTTCTCGTTGCCTCTCTTTTGGCCTCGTCGAGTATTCGGTCGGTTTCCCGATCGACTGAAGTGGGAGATGCTCCTCGTCTGACTGTACTGTGTACGTTTCCATCATTTCGGTTTGGGTGCGCGTATTGTTCTTGTGGTCGAGTGGTACTAACATTGTCGGTGTTAGCTGTGTTCTGTTGTTCCCCTCGCTGAGTCTGTCGCTTAGTCTGTTTCTCGATTTGATCAAGTAACTTGATATACTGGGTCGCAGCTTGCTGCTTGATGGAAACTGGGCTGGATGACTTTCCGCACAGTGTGACGATTCGGATAATCGCATCCTCTTTGGTCTGTCCTCCCTTTCGGAACTCCTCGACCTCCTTTTCCATCCCACTGACGACTGTATGGGGGTCGAGAGTCTGTCCAAAAGTGGTAACGCTTTGTCCAGATTCTTCTTCAGATCCTGGTTGCGTTTGTGAACTGCTGCAATGCGGCGGTCCTTGATTCGACTCAATAGAGGTATTTGCTTCTCGTGTTCGCTGCGCGATCCTAAATTGCTCATCATCAAAATTCATTCGAGCGTTTGCAATTGTATCTTGAGTATGAAATACGATGAACGTAGTTCTTGTTTAATTCGAAATGCGGGACCGCCCTATTTGGCTGGTCATTGACTACTGTTAGCTACTGGCTAACTAGAATAATATATATCGCACCTGGGAGGTTGACTACTGTTCTAAGGAGAGTCTGAGACTCATTGTCTTAGTCAACCTCCCGGTGCTGGCTCACATGACCATCACTTGGGCAGCCGCATTGGCCTATTGCAAACACCTGTTTGAATCTGACCAATCCCGTTGTGGCGCAATAAGTCTAAAAATTAATATAGTACAAGTACGAAATATGCCATTTACAACGTGTACTATGCGAAAGAATTACGAGTGCCAACTCCAATCCCATCGCCCATTCTCAGGATCATCGATGCATTCATGGTAAATCTTCACGTCCGGTCTCCATACACGGACTGTTCCATCATCGGCACAAGATGCCATCATATTCTCCGCCCAGTCTACCGCGCCAACCTCTCCCTGTTGACTTATCAATTGTACACCATCTTGTAGATGAGCAGGTATATTTTGACAAGTTGCACCACCAACGTCGAAGAGGAATGCGCTTCCCTGCGTGCTATTCCTCCCTGCGCCACTACCCGTGGCGAGCCAACGGCCACAGGGTGACAAGTTTAGTCCTACATAGAAGGAGTTTGTCTGCATGTTTTTGTGGGAGTAGCTCACAGGCAGCGGATTCAAAGAGAGAACATCGTAGACATGGACCCTGGAGTCGACCCCAAGGCCGAAAATGAGCCCTGATGATACTCCTATACCAAGTGTCAACTTGATAATCCCACGGGGACGACGAGAGCCATATAGCGTTGTCGGATCATATGTAGACGAGTACAAGTTCATAGGAGATTTGGGCTTGGCAGATCCTTTCCCTTTGGCTGGCGATCTCAAGTCCCAATGTTTAATAACACTAATGTGTATGACATACTTGTAAGTTGGACGTTCATTGTCAACAAGTGACGGGATTATTACTTACCCGTCAAACGAGCCGCTGCTAACCAGGCCATAGGTTCCCATTTCGGGGTACAGTATGCTGGTAATGCTCCTTGATCCCGGTGCTTTCTTGCACCGACGTCTAGCCTTCGTCGCCGATTCCTCATGCGCTCCGGGAATAGTCATCACAGGGTTCAGAACGGTCGAACCATCTTCATCACCGGTCCCCGAAATACGTAGATCCCACAAGCAGATCGTGCCGTCTCGTCCCCCAGTGCTAAGGAGATTTGCATTTCTTGGATCCCATGCAGCACACTTAACGGTGCTCGTATGCGCACGAAGGGCATACATAACTTTCTCCTCAGTCACGCAGGTAATGTGTGTTGATTGATCCCCAGAGCAAGTGGCTAGAAGTGTATCGTCGCTGTTCCATTTGATGTCAAAAATCCCATTCTGATGGACCTGTAACGTCGTTCGAGGTGGCTCTACCCAGAAAGTCAGGAGGCCTTTCCAAGGCATCGATAGCTAAATGTTACACACCTAAGTCCCAGTCAGTTCTTTTAGACGTGTTGATAACGTGCACTGTTCCTTGCTCGGTTGCTACGGCTAGTATTGGTATGCGGCCATTTTTTGCGCCTAGTGTTTATAGTTAGTCCCATCACCGGTGAGTCAATCAATTTGTTTACCTTTCGTATAAGAACATGCGTATGGCGGTGTTAAATAACCGTCTATGTCACTAGACTGGCACTTGTAAACGTCTGATTTATTGGAAGAGACGAAAGATTGGAGAATCGCTCGAGTAGAAGCTTTATACAACAAAATAAACAGGTCAAACGGAAAAGTGAAGTCTTTGTGACATACTATCTTCTCGCCTTCGCCCGGGTACTGCTGCCGCTGTTCGCACTACTTTATGAAATGATGTGTATCTGCGTGCTCGAGGTGGACGCCTCGCGTCTTCCGTTTCAACATCATCATCACTGCTGACCCATTTTGTGCAGTTGGGTTTGGTATCTGTGTCATCTGCCGCAGAGCAACTGAGCTTGCGCTTTTTCGATGGTCCTGTGGAAGAATTTATGGGTTTGTCTGACGGAGGTGTGGGTAGAGCGAAAGATAATTTCGTCTGGACTGGGATACAGGGGATATTCGTTCGTTCATGGAGCATCTGTGAAGGAGACGAAGATGGGATCGGATGCATCTAGCCAATGTGGAAGAAGCTAGAAAACGCGTCAACAAAGAGAAGAAAGCGCGACGCGTCAAAGCTTAAACAACACCAAATAACGGGAGGCTTGTGATGAGTCATTTCGTGCCCGATAGAGTGGCAGGGACATATTGATATGTATACTCATAAACTTCACGAGTTGGAAAATTACATTTTGACTTGAACGGAGACAAAAACTGTGGTGACGATGTTTCTTTAGTGAAGTCCTATCTCTCGGATCGGGACGCGTCGGCCACGTGCATGATCGGCGAGCTCTGCCGACCACTTTTTCACGGTTGAAGGCCTCTACCACAACGATAATGTTCCGCGCACCCTTTAGAGCTCTGTCCACGACTGCGCGCAGGTCGCTCAAGATTGGACTTATTCCTGCTGATGGAATTGGACGAGAAGTCATTCCGGTGCGTTCCATGTGACATCGGAATGCGCAGGTGGTGATAGCTCACTTTTTTCTGCGAAGGCTGCGAAAGCTGCCATCGAGGCCCTAGGATCTGATATTCCTAAGCCCGAGTTCATTAATTTGCTTGCTGGGTGGGAGACCTTTACCAAGACTGGCGTTGCACTTCCTTTGGAAACAGTCGAGTGAGCATTTTGCCTTGAGAAGCTACTGAGACGTCATTGATGCATTCCATTAGCGTCCTTCGATCCGAATGCGACTGTGCACTCTTTGGTTCTGTCAGCTCCCCGTCCAAAAAGGTGACTGGTTATTCATCACCCATTGTTGCTCTTCGCAAAGAGCTAGATCTCTATGCGAACGTTCGACCTGTCGTCTCCGTAAGTATAAGTTCTGCGATAGTCAAGTAACTTTTCATTCTCTTATTGTTGGACACGACAGGTTGCTCCTGAAGCTGGTCAAAAACCTGATGTTGATCTCATTGTTGTTCGCGAAAATACTGAATGCCTCGTGAGTACGCTGGTCAGGGAAGGTATTTTGCGGTGCTAATATTGCGGCAGTACGTTAAACAAGAGACACAGACTGTCGCAGAGTCCGGAAAAGAAGCACGCGCTACTAGGCTTATCACTGAGCGAGCTTCACGTAGGATAGGCCAAATGGCTTTCGAGCTTGCCCTGGCTCGGCCGCGCAAGGTAAGCTGACGAGAGGGTGATTGTATATATAATTCTGACGACGGCCTCAGCAATTGACCATCATTCATAAGTCGAACGTCCTTTCAATCACTGATGGTCTATTCAGGGAAACCGTTCGCGGTGTTCCTGCTCTTCCTGAAGTGAACGGGAAGTATGATAGTGTCACTATTAATGAACAATTAGTCGACAGTGCTGTTTATAGGTGAAAGCCCTATCCCTCGTTGCTGAGTTTTAATGACGATTGAATTAGGCTGTTCCGTGAGCCAAAGTGTGTCTAATTGTGTTGCCGATAAGTGCTACTGATCTATGTTTTCAGGGTGTTTGATGTTATGGTAGCACCTAACATCTACGGAGACATTTTGTCGTAAGTGCTTCGATCTCTATTTTTCAGGTAACCATTTGAATATTTGCCCAAGTGACGCTGCTGCGGCTCTCGTTGGCTCGCTGGGACTGATACCTTCGGTAAATGCTGGCGACAATTTTGTTATGGGCGAACCGTGAGCTGCTCTAAATATGCCGCTGCGTTATGTTTGGCTAACATGGTCACAATCTTAGTGTCCATGGTTCGGCACCTGACATTGCTGGCAAGGGCATAGCTAACCCTCTCGCATCAATTCGTTCCGCTGCTCTCATGCTCCGTCACCTGGGCTATATCAAAGGTGCTGATAGGCTTGATGCTGCCGTTGAACAGGTAATCAGGGAAGGAACTACCTTGACACCTGATTTGCAGGGAACAAGCACCACCAACGAAGTTCTAGATGCTGTTCTGAAGAGACTCTAAATGCTGCTGAGGGTGATGCTGCACAGGTATACTGGCTTAAAAATCTTACATCACACCGTTAATTCTTCATTATGCGTTGTGAGTTGACTAGAGTAGTGCTGAACGTATAAAAGATAATCTGTTGACTATATACGAAGCCGTAGGTGGTCCCGGCAAGAACTTAGGACTGTGTAATGGATGATTGTTACTCTGAGGGGGAAGAGCATTTGATGAACCATTTGGAGCAGGAGTTCGAGATATCTCGATCCCTGCACCATGGAGCGCTTCCACTAACCGCGTTTGTTTTTGGTATCCGGGTTCATCGGGCGGAGGAAATGGACGTCCTACAGATGCTGAGTCCTTCCCTGTGTGAGCACTGCATGGACTACCCCCGATACGCGGACTACGAGCCTCCATTCGTGCTTCAAGGTGTTGCCGTGATGACTGGTAATGTGCAGACAGCGGAGAACCAGGTGGGAATCGTAGAGTTATATCAATACCTCGGACAGGTATGAAGGGATGCTTGAATGAATTCTTAGAGAAAAATGATCGCCACCGCGAGGGTGACTTTCACATGTGTGGCCCTGCGCTTTTAGCGCTTGTGACGACGGTATTAGGAAGTGTTCGGCCAGGTGTCGTTACTATGAGAGCCGTAGGCGGCATCTGTAACTTGCGTCGACCTATTCTTTCTCTGTCATTGACGTCTCTGGATTGAACTTAGTCGGTCAAGGAGACACGATAAAAGTCGAGTAGCCTTCTAAAGGCGGTGGCGGAGAAGGGCATTTCTTCGAACCGCGCTCAAGAATGATGCGGTACATGAGTTGATACCGTTCGTAAAGGACGACGATCAATGGACTCCGTAGAACTAAGGGGCAAGGAAACATTGTAGGCCGGAAGGATATTGTCCAGCGGTGCTTTCTTGCCGATTCTTGGCCGTCGACTCAGAACATCCCGCAAACGACTGGTTTTCCCGCTGTCCTTGCCATCAGGAGAAAATTGGGATTTGGGGTCTGATAACCGGCCATCCGATCTTTCCTTTTTCAAGGTCGTTGGACTCCTTGGACCTTCCTCAACATCGATTATCCTGCGCCACCGCTTTAGTAAGAAAAATGCGAGGATACAAAGGACCGCTAAGCCTCCAATGCCCCCACCAATAATTGCCCCAACGTTAGACTTCTTCGGCGGATCCGTCATAGAATCCAGGTTCTAAAGTACAAGACTGTCAACAAAAAGTATACTTTGAACCAAACACTACGTAAGATTTATAGGGTCCAGCTCGCCAGTGGATCTCATCGACAGTGTGGTTATCATCACCAGGTAGAGTGGCACTGTCCTGTCGAAGAAGCAACGAGTACAGAATGAAGATCTCCAACAAATCATGATGAAGACGAAGCCCAGAGCCTACCGTCGCGGACGATGCTACTGCACTGAAAGAAATCGGGAGGTGAGAGACCAGTCTAAGGAGCATTTCTGTCAGGCTGGTAGATATGGCATCGCTTTGGCGGGTTTGATGTGTCGTTTCAAGTCAACAAGAGAATCATGATGGAACAGAGGCGAGTCTGATTATGCTGTCCATAACCCAGAGGAAAAATAAGGAAAATCGAAAGGTACTTTTGGATAGGAGACGTAAGGAAGGATGGCTTTATGTAAGGAAATATAAACGACGCGTGTGCAAACTGCCAATAAGTCTACCAATACTGTATATAAGTATACGAATCTTTTGATCTTTCCCAATCCGGCATCCCCAATGGTTTTGGACTCTTCTGTGTTATATCCAAAACGCCCATGGCCCGTGTCTAAGCCTAGTTCATACACTCTTGACACATAAGGCGAGGCCTCGAACGTGATGGCTCAGAAAAAAACCAAGGCAAAGCAGAAAAAAGGAGATAAGGACGTTAAGAAAGAGCTTACACAGCCAGCACAAGCGCCAGCGGAGTCGGAACCAGAGGAGCAGCCGATCTCTGTAGAACCTCTCACACTTCCTGTTCCTTCGCCAATTGCCAAACAGCTTCCTGATTATGCGACAAATTCAATAAGTCACGGTGAGGTAACTCTATACGTGGCCGACATAACTTCATACTCATGTATCTATCTTAAAAAAGACACCGCTAGTCATCCTGTTGATAAGCAAAAGGAACCCGCTGAAGGCTACGGATGGGGAGCTGGCGACGGTGGTGACTGGGAAGGCATGCGTGGAAGTCAGGAATGGGAAACTGACAAGCCGTGGAGTGATGACGGGGCAGGTAGCAAGCCTGAAGGTCACGACGATCATGACAATCTAGGCTGGGGGCAATCGGACAACGCATCACATAGTATCAATCAAGAACAGCCATCGCTAGGACAAAATCACGTTCCAACGCAAATTACTTCAACGCCTGCCCCTTCACCTCCCAGTCCTCCTTCGCCTGCCCCTTCACTGCCCCCTGCGGCCGTTTCCGTACATACTGTTCAGTATGTAAGTACTTATATTCCGTTGCGTTCGGCCTTAGTTGACAGATTTCTCGCAGGATCAGTTCGAGTCAGCTGGACATACAGGGGTAGCAACGCCTCAGAACAATAGCCAAAAACCTCCTCATTCCGAACCGAAAAAATATACCTTCGCATCTTCTATGGCTAATCGCAATCATCCTGCTTCTCAACCGGCAAATTCCATGCCTCCATCCAGCCGACCATCGTACTACTGGGCTCCCAATCAACACCGTGCACAGAAACAATCGATGTCTTCGACGACGAACGGCCAATCTAATCCACCGCTCTCAAACCTCACCCCATGGGGCCAGCCCAAAAACGTTGATCCATGGGGTGATCCCAAACCTCACCCGACCCTTCCTCCCCCCCCTGCTGCTCCTCCACCTGCTCCTCTTGCCACAACACAAAAACGGCCGGCCTGGTACGACTGGGGAAGACAACCTCAAACGGCCGCTCGTGCTCCTCCAGATCGCTGGACGGATTATAGCTACGATTATGACAGTGACGGCGACGAGTACACTGACGACGGATACACTGACGACGATAACGGAACTCATGATGTTTGGGGACCGCCCCCTAATGCCAACCATGGATGGGCGCCTGATCCAAGAAAGGTAAATTCTCGTATTTCAGGCTCTGACAAGGGAATGAGTGCAGGTTTTAAGCCTGTTTCATCCCAAGCAGAGTATGCTCAGATTCTGAGTGTGATGCTTAACAATGTTTATCAGGGTTACTCGGGTTATCAGCAGTCTCAGAAACACTATTTACAGGCGGCTCATCATTACCCTGAACCCAGTCATCATCAATTGGAGAAGGCGCGGCGATTGAAGCAGATTGCAGATGAACGACGTCGGTCAGCGATGGAGATGGAGATACACAAACAGCAGAAATTGCATAAACAGCTTTATGATCAGGGAATAGGAAACAGTTCTAAGAAGCGCAGGCATAAAGGCGATGAATGGCATGATGAAAACGGTTTGGGCACTCCGAAGGATGAATGGGGCGCTTCGAGCGGATGGGTCAATGATGGTGGCGGGGGACAAGTTGACAATAGCTGGGGTCAGGGCGGAAATAATGAATGGAATCAGAGTGGTAACGACCGAGGAATGGGTGGTGGAGATTCTTGGGGTAACGGTGGAGATGGGTGGGACAATGGCGGAGATGGTTGGAACAACAATGGCGGAGATGGTCGGAACAACAATGGCGGAGATGGTTGGAACAACAATGGCGGAAATGGTTGGAACAACAATGGCGGAGATGGTTGGAACAATGACAGCGGACACGGTTGGGGCAAAAGTGACGGAGATGATTGGAGCAGAGGCAATGGTGGTCAAGCGAAAGGTGGTAGTAAAAAGGATAAAAGCCAGGGTGACACATGGGCTGGTCATGACAACAGCTGGAGTAACACCAATGGTTGGGTGGCAAACGATTGGGACAAGAAGGATAACTGGGAAGATGGATACGACAAGCAAGTCTTGGCTGAGGAAGAAGATTCGGGAGAGTCAAGCCGTTATCATGTTGTAACGGATCCTGCACAGACGTCCAAGGCGTTCATGCACGCGATTACTGAAGATCTTCGGGCAACGAAGTCATCAATATCGTTGAGGCTCGGCTTACCTCCAGGGACCGTCAACGAATCAGGTAATCAAGCTTTTGAACCTGCTTTGAAAGCCATATTTGGGAAGGAGCGGTTGGCAAGAGACCGAATACATTGGATATATCCTCCTGAGAATGAATCGCGGGTGGTTGAGATCTTGTACTGGATAAAACAAATGGAAAGGTATCTGGCTTTCCTTGGCGTATGTCATTCTTATGTTACTTGGCAAATATACATTGACTGGACCTTGTACAGCTGCTGAAGTTCTTAGAGACACAGGAACGTGGAGCTTTGTTTGTAAACGTAACATTTCGTCTACATGAGTATCCAGATAAGCCTGTCTTTGACTGGCTCAGGTACAAGCAGGTCCAGACCTCGACGGATCGAATACTCCAGCACTCTATCCTTGCAACTGATCCAGCCGAGCAAACGGTTGTTTTTGTCTATCTACTCTCCGGAACGGGAAATAGTGTAGCGATGTGGCGGCAGAAGCTTCAGGTTCCCAAGGACATGCTGAAGGAACATCTTCAGGCTCTCAAGAAAGTGAAAGCTGGGCTTCGACCAGATAAAGACCTTATTTACGTCGATGAGTAAGTCATCCGAGAGCTCCGCTCTTTCATCTACTCATGGATGCTAGATTACCTCCGTCTGATAAGGGGAAGCAAACAAAATCCACGAAACTGTTACGATCAAAACCAGCCGCGAAATTGAAGCAGGCGACTAAGGCTGAACCTGTGAAACTGACGAAGGATCAGCCCTCTGCGAAACCTGCAAAACCGGCTCTCAAAACGCATCAACGTGGACAGTCTCTACCCACCGCACCCGAGAAGAAACGCAAATGGTGGCAGATATTGCGTTTTGCGGCTTGATTTTCAAGAGTTCTGTATCGGCTTTTCTTCTTTTCCAAGTTTTTGCAAGTTACCTTACTTGACGTCATTGTTGTATACTTATTCTACGCTGTCTGTATCTTGTTAAGTGAGTTTTCACGCTTCACTGCTGTATTACTATCCGTGTAATCTACGTCATCTACACCTCGGGCCGGTTGTTTCAGTATTGAGATAATCGTTGTCTCTCACATTTGCTTCGATAGTCATGGACTTTCCCTCCATTGTCACCAGCACTTCGGACTTGTCCCCTCATATGCTACACGACGGCAGTGATGATATCGATTTAAACGATATCGCTGTTACATCGTCACCCCCTAACCAAGTGAGGCGCCCTGCGCGCAGTTTCACACACCTGGCAGTTATCTCCGCATTCCTTCTCCCGTTCACAGTTTTCCCTTATCTTTTGGCGAGGCGCCAAATTACAGTTTTGAAACGTCAGCTCGCTGAAACGCAGACCAATGTCAGAATACTGGAGCAGGAGTTGAACCTTTCGTGGCAGGAAATGACATGCAGAAAGGATGAGATTCAGAAATTGCAGGGGTCACTTGTGAAGGCACATCGGGAGAGAGACCAACAAAGGGTTTTTCTCGAGAGAAGAGATACAGAGAATTTAAAGTTCACGAATGAGGTTAAGACGGATTTACGGAATTTGTTGAAGGAAGCACAGCACACAAGGTATGGATTAGATGTAGATGGCCCTTCAGATTAACGCTCTTGCCATAACGCAGATCCCAAAGTGCGCTGATTGGTTCGATAGGGACCTCATTGGCTGACGTCGCCGCTTTTATGCACGAGATCGAATTGGAGATGGGTATGCTTTCCTCGAATGGCACAGACCAGAGAGGGATCGATCGCTTGAGGTCTTTGGCTCTTCAGATGCAAAGGGAGTCACCTTCCGAGCCCAAGGTGAGTTAGGTGGCCTGACTGGAACTGATTTTGACTCTTCAAAGAAAATTGAGCTGGAGAGTCAAGTTAGCAAGGAATTCATAAATGATATCGATGACGAAGTTCCTCCGTACTAGTTCAGGCTCGTACATTATCGAAATACAACGTATCGAAAAACCATGTTCATATATATGTATTCATAAGTCCATACAAAA
This sequence comes from Termitomyces sp. T70a, assembly GCA_017657195.1. Taxonomy (NCBI): domain Eukaryota; kingdom Fungi; phylum Basidiomycota; class Agaricomycetes; order Agaricales; family Lyophyllaceae; genus Termitomyces; species Termitomyces sp. T70a. The sequence goes on from JAGGAT010000001.1 coordinate 269,606, forward strand.
CATTATTGATGCGCACCGAGAGCAACAACTCTCTGCGTTTCTCACGCACAGGTCTTTCACCTCCGTCCGCGTTTGCCTCGTTGCATAATACCCACGACTATATGTACTTGGCTTAAAATCACTTTGCTCTGCTTCAGCCCATATGCTGAGCATTGGACGCCAGCATTATTTCTTGGAACTATAAACATTTTCGTTCGTCCTCACTAATTACGCACTGCCTTCTTGCAATGTCCGGTCCACAATACGATGAAACTCCCCAGTTGTCCGGTACAGCTGTGGCGCCCGTTGATATCCACCAGGAGCCACTCGATGATTGTCGCGAACATGCTCCTCTTCTTTCTACAGTCACTCCCTCAGATGAAGAACAAGCACTCGAGTTTCATGAGGTAATTGAGCTACAGACTTTCAGTGAGAGGAAGGTATGGATTGAAGAGAAAATCAAGGTTTGTCTTGCATATTGTGTGGTATTCCTCATTTTATTTGTCTTTCAGTTTCTGGAGCAAATGCCTCCGGTTGAGGTCTTCGCTGGATTGGATGCTGTTCGGACCTCAGCAGAACACGTGCCGGGGGTGCCAACACCTGATGAATTAAGACGGTGGATCGCCGAACACGATGTTATTGAGAAGGAGACTGAGATATTCGATAGAGGGGAATTAACGAAGCTTAGACAACTCACGAAAGGTAATTTCACGTTGAGAAGTTCGCTCAGAGAGCTTACATCATGTAACCCCCTCCCCTCCAGCTGCGGCCCAGCGAAACCTGTCTCCAGCAGATACTGACCTTATTGAGCTTGCCTTAACAACCATCTGCGAACTTGACAAATTGCTACATCTTCTACGAGACCGATCTGAGAATTTGGAGCTCCTGGCAACCAGGTTATCCTGGGAGGAAAGCCGAATCGGCGCATGGGTCGATCGCCGGACAATCATTGAAGATTTGCGCACCTTTTTGGACACTCGTGTTCGATGGACGCCATTAGTGTATGAAAGCATCAGCAGAAAGGGTGATGAAACCCCTGACCTCAAGCGTCGCAGTTCGATTGCCTCGTTAGCATCCGTGAGCTCAGACGCCTCTTCTTCATCGCTTGGCCTTTCTCGCGGTGCACGTTTCAAGTTGGTAGAATCACTGTCTCAGGATGCTGCGCAGTTCGCTGGGCGAGTGACAAGCCTTCGACATGGAAGAATCCCGGCTGCGGGCAAAATTCTTGACAGATTAATAGATCAAAGTCGAAAGCCTGTCCCCGACGAGCTTCTCGATGAGCAGGATAAACTCGAGGAGCTGGGCATTACCGAAATGGAGCATTTGGGGAAGTTCGTTTTAAGCATGGTAGGACAGTGGAGAAAGTACATTCTATCCATTTTCTGCGCATGCATCGCATAACATTGAATGATTCTGTAGGGCAGATGAAATCTATATTGAAACCATGATGGACAAGACAACAGCACAGAACTTGTTTGAAGAAATAGAGACAGCGAAACTCCATCCTCCGATTGCTCGTCAAAGTGCTTCCTTTGTCTCTCGTGCGGATGCCTTGACCAGACGCCTTGCCTCGAGAGGTAATCCTGTGTCATCTACCAGCACTTTTCCTTTTCCAGAACATCCTCTCTTCATCGATCAAAGAAATTCCAATAAAATACTTGCACAATTCCTTTCTTCTGAAATTGTAACGACCACCGCAATGGTTCACAAAGTTGACGACGCAGCTAAAGCATATCGCGCCGCTTTCGAGGCAGTCAAGCGAGTTGAGGACTTGTCATCGACTGCCAAGGAGTTAATTGACACCCTGTCAAGGATCCTCTTTCAGTTGCAAGGAGGTATCTTAGCTCCCGAAGGAAACGGTTCTCGCCTGGACCCCACGTCTCCAAGTTGTTTAGAACTCAACCAGTACTCCGACTTTCTAGCTCTGTTTTCATCGATTGCAAAGCATTTTGCTCATACTGCGGAAAAATCGAGACACATCCTGCGGCATTCGGTGCCAGCTATGCTGGACCTAGACCATCCCGGAATTGATGTGGAATTCATTAACGCTGCTCGTGCTCGTTTTAGGGAGCTAGAAATAATGTTGACCCAGGTTCAAACAGCGTCTGAAGATATGACGGCGCGTTGCGATCGCTTAACAGAAGCACGAAGGCTGGATACTGTCATTAAGGAAACAATGAGCTCTTTGGAGAATTTGGAATCCAGAATCTCAGCATCAATAGAAACACAGCGATGGCGAAGAGTTACTGGTTCACCTTCCCAACCTCATTCGGTTATTACTCAACCTACTCAACCGTCATCACCCCCTCCAACTGGAACCCCTTATGCGGAATACTTTCAAGAATTGCTTCTTATTGATTCTCATATTGACCAGGAAGTAGATCCACCACTTCGCTTGCTTGCGGAAACCTTGGAGGACCCTTTGAAGTTGTACTTGGTGAAAAAGTCCTCAGAGCTTAGAGGATTTCTAGACAAGATTAAAAAACAGGGAGTATTGTTGAACTCTATCCAGCGCCAGACTGCAATGATGAAGGCTGCTTACGGAGAGTTCGGCAACATCCAACGAGGCATCGAAGTTTTGAAGAACCGATATGAAGCTCGTACTCGGGATGTTCTTAGTGTTCAACCGATGAACAGTAGCATTCCCCAGGCAGATGCCGATTTGGCAACCGACCTCAGTACGATACAGGCTGAAGTTGCACACTACATCAACAGATTATCTGATCGCATCCCGTTCGTTAGCCAAGGCCTTAGCTGCACCTCTTCCCGTGATGGTTCGCTGTTTCAAAACGACCAGTCAGCGCCTTTGGATTTGAAGTTTGACCTTCCTGAAGTCGATAGCGCAGTCCGCGCTGATTCCAATACATTTGCTATGACTTTGTCCAGCATTTTAGAGGAATTAAATCAACATTCGACCCGACTTCATCTTGCATACATCGCCAAGGAAGTTGACATTATTCTAGTCCCAACTGCAGCTCATATCGACCGACTCATGGAGGACCTCGCAACAACGAAATCCTCCTTGTCAAACATAATCTCCAGATCTGATGATATCACCTTGCCTCTGTTGACCTTGACGCGGGATGTCGAAAGAGTCCTGCAACACGGCAACCTCCATGTTAAGCGCTCTTTCTCTCAAATGCGCAACCTTTTACAAAAGATGGACACAGTTTCCGAGACCGAGACTAAAGATAGCTCTGCGCGTGAGGCTGTCTACTTTCCTCGAGTTAAATCGCTTGAAGAAGTTGCGGCTTTTCACGAAGCATGGGAAAAGGACGCATCGACGTTTTTGGATGAGATCAGGCAGAAGTACAGCAGCGAGTTTGGGAGGATGGAACGCCTTAGGATTGCTGAAAAGGGATATCGCCAAGTAGAGAGGGTCCGCGCGGAAACTGAAGAGAGGGAACGTCTTCGTGCCGAACAAGAAAGAACAGAGAAGGAGAATGATGCAGAGAGTCTTCAAAAACAAGCCGCCGAAGATGAAGAGCTTGCAGTCCAAATGGTACAAGGACTTCTTGCAACTGAGGAAGACGATCGACTCGTGGAGGAAAGGTGCCTCCAAAGCGGGAATGATCAACCTGCGGTGGCGAATATGGCGAGTCCAGGAAATGTTGAGAAAGAAGAGACATGGCGGTTGCAAGTTGGAACGCGAGATGAGATCGGACAAAAGCCAGAGGAAGCAGAGAGTCGTCAGGAGGAAAGAAGGGCAAAGGGGGCGAAACATGACAGGGATGAGCGCTGTGTGGGCGGACAGTCACGGCGTTTCAATGAGGAGGAATATATCCAGTCCGAGAATAACCCAAAAGCCACAGAAAGGATTGGTTTGGTTTCGTCTGAAGAGGAGCAACGTCGTGAGCAGGTGCGACAAAGGAATAGTAGCAGGACCGTGGATGAGAGTATTTATCAATTGGAAGCCCAAGCAGAAGAGGATCAGTTGGCATCCGAAGTGATTGTCGGTTTAAATTTGTTAGGATGGAACGGGGCTGGACGAGACAAGAGGGACCATCTTTCGATTGAACAAACTGAGGCGAACAATGGGTTGCAAGTTATGTCGGAAGAAGATCACATCCAGATAGATCAAGACCCTTTGGACGACAATGCTAAACATCCTTCTCAAACGACGCAGGAAGTCCTAACTGGAAACCCTTCGGTCCAAGCATCGGGGCCGCACTTGGCTCAAGGCCAGACGCCAGACGTCGAGATCAAAGGTCAAAGTACAAACAGGAAAACACCAGCCAGTTACCGAACCAAACCAGAGGAGCGCCAGATTGAAGAATCTCCACAGTCTCCAAAACTTCCCCGTAGCCAGCAAGGCAATCATTCCACTGAAGGTTCAACATCATCGTCTACCTCACACCAGCCAAAAACGCGGTTTCTATTTGAAGAAGGTAAGCAGAGTGCCGTAATCAACATTTCCCTTGTGTGACTTGTTGGCCAGATGTATTTGGTCCGCACATTTCCTCTGAACGTAGTTCTCATAAAACAAAAGAACTGCGCGATCTTCAGGCTCAGATTCTCGCGTTCCAGAGGCGGCTCCGTTCCATGAATATAAAGGAGATCGCCCGACCTAGAGTGTCCTCTCGTCTTCCCGATATGAATCAGTCGAAGAAAATGGCACGAGAATTCTTGAGTATTTCATCTGGAGTGTCTTTGTTGCCGTCTTCATCAAGCGACCCCTCCGTCGATGTTGAGCTTCGATCTCTCAGGACCGAGATTGATGGCTCGGTTGAGTTGATCAGCAGGGTGGAGCAACTTGCACATCTAGCAGAAGATGTGTTGAAGTGCGATGCTGCGCTGAGTGATCTGCTTGAGCACATAGATAGCTACCCTGCTTCACCCACAGCTATCCTGTCGTCCTCTCTCACAACTGTCGGGGCAACACCTGATGAGAAGTTGACTACCCGCCTTGCCTTTACCCGGAATACGATTGAGGCTATGATTACCGATTTTTCCGGCGTTTCCACCGATTTGAGGGCTATTTCTGAGAAAACGCGCATTCTTCAGACTTGGAATGAACTAGAGGACATGGCGCATGATCTTGTAACCAGTCGAAAGTCTCGTTCAACTAGTGCCATCAGCTCCCGACTTAGTTCAGGGCGAAATAGCAGCACGTCAAACACTCGCACGCACGCTGGTGGAAAGACCGGCAGCTATTCGAATCTCATCACATCGTCGGCATCTCCTCATCAACGTCTGCTCCTTACTCGACATCCTTCCCGACGTGCTGTCTCAGGAGGCACTTCAGAATCTCAAAGTCGGCCGGTAAGCCAGCTATCTAGTCTGTCCTCCAACAGGGCTGTTTCTGGCACATTCAGAGCATCAGTTTACAGTTCAACATTTGCATCGCGACAGCGAACTTCGAGCCTTTCTAGTTCGCACTCAACTCCGACCACACACGCTCATCCTAGTGCCCAGACTACACAAAATCCACGTGTTGCATCACCTACCGGATCGGACGCATCGCCCTGTTCTCATTCCATCCGAAGTTCTCACAGTCGGTCGTCGACCTCAATGTCCGGCTCAAGTTGGGCACGAGCTCATAAAAATTCGCCATCTTCGATTGTCCATGCTAGGAGCGCGACACCTAAGGACCGATCTGCGATGCCGAGGAAAACATACGTCGCAGATCCCAAGAACAAGCTGGATGTAGCTGTTGGAGATGTTGTTAACAAGCTCCCTGTCTCAATCAAAGTGGAAGGAGTTGCCGATACGTGGAAAGACCAGAGCGGTAAGTACTGGATCGGAAACCAAGACCCTAAACTTTGTTTCTGTCGAATTTTGCGTTCCCAAACGGTGATGGTTCGAGTAGGGGGTGGATGGAGCGAACTTTCCAAGTACATTTTCTTCTAGTCTGGATTAGTATCATGATTGACTGGCTTTATAGGTTCATCAGAGACCACTTCACTGACAGCTTTAGACTCTTGCCTGAATCTCCACCGCGATTTGGATCATCCGAGGAGAAGTGGATTAGCTCTAGTACCTTATTGGAAGCACCTGCCGAAGTTGTCAAATCCGCGGTACCTCCACGCACCCCAGAACCAACAATTTCCTTTGTTCCTTCCTTCTCTATTTCGACGCCCAATGGCAAGAGCCCACGTTCTCTTCATTCTGCTTCGAATCCACCTTCAACGAAAGGATCTCCATTGACACCCCTCCAATTCATTAGGCGTGCTGACATGGATAGTAGTCTACGACCCGGAACTCCTTCCAAACCTTCTACGACCCATGTCCCACGAGACGCAATGACACAAAATCATATACCGACTAGAAACGTCATATGGCGACCTTGACGGATCCACAAACGAACTACTTGTATTGCTGACTAACGTATACCTATAGATGATTCCTCAACGTCTGCATAATTCCAAAGTTAGATGTGCATCGCATTTATATCTAAATCGTTATTATTTTATGAACCTGATTTCCTTACACGACTGTCATTCATTAACGTCAAAAGGAACTCAAGTATCAATCCTTGCTTTGTATTTGAGACTCAAGAATGGATAGAATGAGAGTTGTAGCTTATAAGATAGTTTGATATTTGTAGACTACTCGATGAATCCCTTCTTCGTTCGTTTCAATGGCCGATTGCGTTCATTCTCTTTTTCTTCCTTTATCATCTCTCCCCTGCGTTTTTGCGCCGTTTTAATTCCGTGAGCACGCGCTGTATGACGCTTCAGAAGATCCTGACGGACAAAAGCAGTATTTGGACAGATGGAGCAGGCAAATGGCTTCATGCCACTATGGCTGACTTCGTGACGCTTGCATTCGTTCTTTCGCAGAAATCGGGAAGGGCTGGTTTCTGTTAGTAGACAATCAAACACTCGAAGCGAAAGATACGCACCAATAAGAACAGGCGTAGGGCCGTTGGTCAAGGTGAGAACCAATATGGATCAAAATATGATCTCGTCTCTTATTGACCTGGGTGCATCCTGCAACGTAACATCGGTAGTCATTGATTAGTTCCCCCCGGTCAGATAGTTTCCCTGCAAAAGACGCCAACCAATTATTATCGTATATGCGGCCTGGATTACGAAGACGATATCGTTCGGCTTTTGACCTGAGCTCATCTATGTCGACGCCTCTGTGGGCATCGAAAACAGGAGTGCCAAGGTCGACATCGAAGAGGATCTCTTGCGCTTCTGCAGGAACTAGTGCCTCGGTGATGACTTCAATCCTTTGTTTCCGCTTCGTCGTCGACTTTGGAAGCTCAGATTCTTCTGTTTTGTTTGTTTGAAATTGTTTAGAGACCTGCGACTGTCGCTTTCGGCTTCGATTTTTCTGACAAGGACTTGGGAATGACGAAGAACTCCAGCCCTCAGATTCAGAGTCAGATAGTCTGTAATCGCTCTCCTCGTCATCGTCCAGATTTGCCAGGGGTAGGAAAGCTTCACGGCGAGCGGTACCATCATCTTGTCTCCCTATTAATCTTTCTGTTGTGACTTCGGCTTGATGGTTGTTATTGGGATACGGATTGAAAAACCCAGTCATGGAATGAAAGTGAATGTCCAAGCACGAGAATTGACTTAGAACCACGGGATCTTGAGGTGCCTCAGGTTCCAAAAGTTGATCGACCGCGATTTCTAACGGGTCGAGAGATGGTTCCAACCATAAAACAGAGCAGGTACCTAGTGGAGCGGCCTGAGTATCGGATTCATGCGCTGGTGAGATAGATTGCCAAGCGGTAGATCGCTCGTTGCAAAGTTCCTCCAACAAAGACCCTTCAGGACCCGCTTTGTGAGAATCTGTAACTCCGCTCGAACTGTTGGTTAGATATTGCAGCGCAATGTCAGCCGTAGCAGAAAGGTGATCAGCCAAACTAGTGATAGACATTCCGGAAGTCGTGGCGAGAGAACTGAAAGTAAAGGGCACCACATCATTGCCGTCAGTATTCAGGATCTTCGTGGCTTGACTATTGATCGCCGTCGACTCATTGCTCGTGACAAAAGGGGACAAAGACCAGGACTGTGTGACCTGAGGTTCATAGAAACAACTTAATTCACCTTGCAGGCCCGACGTTGGCTCGCCCAGCTCGGCCTTGATGGCGTGCTCTTGGACACGGGAAGCTGGACTTGGTTCTGCGAGCGCGATATTGGGTTTCTGAAAGTCCGCCTTTATAGAAACTTCGGATACTTGAGGATATGCTATTCCTAAGCCAGGAAACTGTAAACTAGAACGAGAGAATAACAGCTGAGCGTTTGATTGAAAGTCATCGTTTCCAGCCACATGAGATTGTGAAGCCAGGCGAGGAGATTCGTAGTGGGAGCGTAAAGGGGATAAGGTCGGAGAACGACTAGATTTGTTGTGCGACGCCAGCGTCAAGCGGTTCAAATTAGGAATGTAGGTGTTCAAAGTGTTAAACGTTGGGCACCGGAGGTGTGCCATTGTCTTGAGACAACAGAAGTTATAGATGATGGTAGGATTGTAGAAGGTATTTGTTCCTAATAGAAATCGTGCGTCCTAAGAGCGACAGCACTCGATTGAACTAAACCGATCTCGGAGGCTGCCGACGAAAGCGTTATCGACGCAGGTTTAGTCAACCCAGAACTCATAATTGTGGAATCATTCGTACGGCAGTAATTTGTTTTACGACCGTATACATTCACTCGTTCCTTGATACCTCCCACCGAAGCTGTTTCCCTGCCCAAAAAGGAATTACACACTCTTCCGCAAGTTCATATCTATCATCAACAAAAAATCCTCCAGATTTTGGGCGTCTGAGTATGACTCTGGATTGATCTTCTGGTGATACTATGCACTTATAAAACGTCCGTCCAAAATTACTGACGAAGTCTTCAAGTCGGTCCAAAGCATTGAAAGACTCCAGGAGGTCTGCGACAAGAGGAAGGAGGATAGGAGATGTATAAATACCAGCGGCACAACCGTGTGATACAGTGCTCGTGGATTTCGAGTGTGGCGGGTGAGGCGCCGAATCAGATCCAAGGAAAAACCGGGGATGACCTACACTGGTATTAGGACTTCTGAGGTCTCATTTTCTCTGTAATTCTTACCTTCTTGGATGACCTCGCGCAATGCCAAGCGGTCATCTGGGTATTTAGCAACGGGTTTACAATAATTCCAGGATTGGCCAGCCCAGTCATCTACAGTGAGTGCAAGATGATGCGCAGTAATCGTACATGCCACAGTCGGCCCGCAAGATTTTACGGCCTCAACTGCAGCACGAGTTGTGGCGTGTTCTAGGACAATACGGAGGCGGGGAAATGCCGCATGTAATTCGAGGAGGTGAGGAAGAAACTTAGGCTCTGCATTTAGAACATGCGTGTTCTGACGCATTGAATTGTGCTCAGAACCATTTCACGAGAAAATACTGTTGCGAACCTTAGAAGCATCTGAGGGTATTTCACCGTGCAAATTCAGCACCATGTCAACCTCTTGCATGGCTTCAAATATAGGATAGTAAGTTTTGTAAGACTCTATTCCTCCATCAGAGTTTGTCGTAACTCCTCTGGGATAGGATTTAACACCTATGCCAAGTCACTCTCAGAGATATGCAGTGTCTATGAAAACAAAACGTACCAATGACGCCAGCTTTCTTTGCTTTCATAATCTCTTCTGGAGTTAGATCTGGAGACAGATAGAGTGTCATTAAATATTCGATGCTGGGATCAATGCATTTTAGATCATCTTTGTACTTGAGAGCTTGCGCGGTCGTTGTTATCGGAGGTCTAAGATTCGGCTGCTCTGGCTGTCGACCAATGATAGTCATTGAAAATAAGATCACAGCGCACCATAACATATGCAAGGTCAAACCCTCCTTTCTTAACATGCGGAGTGACAAGGGAAGACAAAGACCCTTGTCTCAGGTGGACATGAAAATCGGCAGGCGAATTGATAGAGATCGTGGTAGCGACCATGACAAACGGAATATTTGGATATCCTGTTGCACGATCGATATATAGAGCCTCGTCAAAGCGTAATTTTAAATGCTCGTGCACTTACAAATTGAGTGAAATTTATGCTGCGTTGACCAAGTGAAGGAAGGATAGAATATGAAAGAGATTTTTCCTTTTTCATCGGATAAGATTATGATGCGACCACGTGACTGGACGCGCTGTGGTTCAATTTATCTCGTCGACCACTTCCCTCCAACCATTTCCCGCGACTCTTCTTGTTGGGACCTTTATATTCAGCGCGTGGAGACTGCAAAGTAACTGAATACTATTAGAAATGGTTGCCGCAGGCTCCATCACTGTAGTAGGTATGTATTTCAACGTTAAAATTCGATGATCCTTTCTGACATTAATCTACTGTCGAAGTGCGTGTGCGTCCGCCCACGACTTGGGAGGCTGCTCGCCTTCCAGATCCATGTTACGACACTACATTACGCGGCGATGGTGCACTTTCTACTCCGGGAAAAGTCCCTGTTCATCACACCGCACCCCTTCGAGACATCGTTCAGATTGTAGATGACAGAATATTGACATTCGACCCCGATGAGAAGGATCAAGCTAGGGCCTTTGTAGAACGTGGATTCATGCCTCCAGGTACAAAACGCTACAAAGACAAGAGATTTATGTTTGACCGAGTGTTCGGCCACGAGGCACGACAACACGAAGTATATGAGACTACCTCTCAACCCCTTTTGAAAGGTCTTTTCGATGGTTACAATGCTACAGTCTTTGCCTATGGTGTGAGTTTTCCATAACATTAATATGACCCTGATATTAACCTGGACCGTACTAGGCTACGGGCTGTGGTAAGACGCATACTATCAGCGGCACAGACTCCAATCCAGGCGTCATATATTTAACAATGGCGGATCTGTTCCAACGCATCGAGGATCGGAAGGATGATTGGGATGTTGAGGTCATGGTGACTTTCCTGGAGATCTACAATGAAGAGATCCGTGACCTCCTTGCCGAACCAAACTCCAACGCACCACGTGGGGGACTTTCTATACGTGAAGATAAGACTGTCAAGGTAGTGGGACTTGTCGAGCTTAAGCCGAAAACAGCTGAAGAAGTCAAAGAAATTGTCTTGCTAGGCAACACAAGGAGAACGCAGAGCCCGACACATGCCAATGAGACCAGCTCGCGATCCCACGCAGTATTACAAGTTCATGTTACGCAATCACCACGAACAGCAGCGCTGACAGAACAACGGACGGTGGCCACACTTTCCATCATCGATCTCGCTGGTAGCGAGCGAGCCGCTGCCACTACTAATATGGGCCAACGCATGGTGGAAGGAGCCAACATCAACAAGTCCCTCCTTGCCCTCGGAAACTGCATTAATGCTCTTTGCGAAAGCGGCGGTTCTGTTCGCCATGTACCATATCGAAACAGCAAACTCACTCGCCTGTTGAAATTCTCACTCGGAGGCAACTGCAAGACGGTAATGATTGTTTGTGTCGCACCTACATCCAACCACTTCGATGATACGCACAACACCTTGGTTTATGCCGAGCGTGCCACTAAAATCAAAACGAAGGTAGTCACGAGAAATGTCGTCAACGTCGACCGGCACGTCGGACGCTACGTTGAAGCAATCAATCGACTCAACCAAGAAGTTGCGGAGCTTAAGGCCAAGTTGGCTGGTAAGAGGGATCAAGAGAACGAAGTTACCCGTCGGAAGAGGGCGGAGGCCTATGAAGAAGTGGAAAGGGCAAAGATCGATATGAAATCCAAGGCGGAACAAACAAGGGATTCAATCGTGGATGGTGCAGCTTGTGCGGAAACCCTCACTGTCGCAAAAACCAAACTAGAGCCGATACGCGTGAGGCTTGCCGAACTTCAGGAGAAGGAGTCGTCAGGAGTACTTTCGGTTGACTTCGAGGCGGAACGTAATCTCTTACGTGCCCTGGCACTACCGGAAGAAGAGGTCACGAAATCCAACTCGCTGCTAACAACACGAGTTCAACGCGCGTTCAACTCGAATGCCATGTTTGAAGCCACGTTGCGTGTCATGTCAGAACGGAAATCCGAGAAGCTAGACCAGTTGAGCATGGATATTCTCAAACTTGAAGCCGCTTGCAGAAAGGCAGAGATGGAAAGGTCAAAGGCAGAAGCCGAGCGTGATGTAATGAGGAACGCGGTTGGGAGCATGGCCGATGTTATAGTGAGCCTTGTTGGGATGCTTGGGAGATGCACTGTCATGGTTGGTGAGGCGGCGAGCACGCTGAATGGAGCAGACAACTTGGACTCGGTCAAGAAAGTGGCAAAGGCACTCGATTCTGTCAAGAGCAGCAACAACGCTACTTTCCAAAATTTGGTCGGTGCTTCCACAGAGGGTTATACTATTAAAGCGCGAAATACTTCCTCGACCTTGGATTCCTTTGACGGATACACGACTACATTCACTAGAAGGATTAGTTCTGGACCTGCAGTTCTACAACAAATAAGTACGAAGCCAGCCAGGCGATCTTCTACGGCGTACGGGTCGAACAGCTTGTCAGTGTCTTCGGAGATTCGTCGGCCTGGACGTTCCCCTCGTAAATCGCTCCGTTCGAGTCTTTCACAGCCATATAGAAGGGTTTCAGAAAAAGACAAGAAATGCGTGAAGAATGTACAATGGCGAGACGAGGTTGGACAGGGTGATCTTGACGATGGTGGACCAAAGTTAGCCCCAGTCGCGGTGACAATCATTCCCCCAACCCCTTCATCTAATGCAGACACTACGACATCGTCTTCGTCTTCGTCCGCATTTCCGCCCAGATGCACCTCACTCGGCAGCTCAGAGAGTGATTGGGAAGATGAGACAGAGAAAACCGATGACAGCATCCATCTCAGCCTGAGTGCATCACTTCCAGTATCGACTCGTTTTGATGAATACCGATGTGATAATTCCTTGACTTCCTCAACTTCCCTCTCTCTCCGTGCTCGAAGGCCACGAGCCAGCCGTCTGGACCCTAGCTTCCTCAAATTATCACGATCGCGTGGCTCTGCACTAGCAAGTCTTATGGAAGGAGACGAGACCGTCAGCCCAGAGCGACGCAGCCACAACCCTCTTTCTGAGATGAGTCTCAATCAGCTATCTGGGTCCCATGGTAATCTACACGTTCCTAAAGTGCGTGGCAACAACGGGAGCCCTAGTCGGCGGGGGCCGTCGACACCGAAGAAAGGTGGTTTGAATTCTGGCCCAGGCGGTAGCATAGTAAAACTTGCGAACGGACGTCGCAGGTCCAATATTGGTCCACTGCGTGTGGAGAAAGGTCGAAGGCGATCAAGTTTGATACCTCAGCTTTCGCCTCATGAAGGTGAAGGTGGTGGAGGGCCTCGACGAGTTATAGTGGTCAGTCCAGCGAAGCGAACAAAGCGAGTGTCGTTGACCAAGTCAATGAGTCTGGGGGCGATGAAGATCAGGTCACCGCCCTTAGGGGCAAACTCGTCCTTGGCAAATATTTCAATTGATGCTTGTGGGGATACAAGCTTTACCAGGACTAAAAAGGCGAGCTGGCGATGAGTCGGCCTCTCTTGCACGGCTGTGCTTTCGTTTATTTCAACATCAGGGCGGCGCCCGTATCCTGTGTCTGTTACTGTAAATTGTCAACCTTATCGTTATTGTTGTATTCCCTCGCGACTCCCATGACTATGCCACATTCCTTATCTTGTTTTTACATTTATACCCGTTCTTGTCCATTAGACTCCTTAATGTATATCAATTGCCACTCAAACATCTGCAAAATAGGATCCCCGTGGATTAAACCAGTACCTATATTACACGCTTCACTTCAAAGAAAGACTGAAGTAAAGGTTAGAGACGGAATCGTTGGCTTAGCTGCTGAATACGTACTTTAAGATAATAAATCTGCCAGCCAACCACAGAGAACAAAACAATGGCCTGCAGTATAGACCACCATTTGACTCGAGAGTTTGTAGACTCTGCAGTGTTGCGATGAGTCCGCTCTCTGACCACAATGTATTCCTGCTCATCTTTTACGGCCAATAACCCGTTTGCTAGCGATCGAATTTCCCGCTCGACGGGGGCGACAATATCTGTAACCTTTTTCAGAATTTCATAGAATATGAACTAAATGAACTTACCGTCTCCTTGAACGTATATCACACCGTGGACATTGAAACTGAATGTCACGCGTAAACCCCAGATACCACAGAGGTAAAGTCTCCTTACCTGACAATCTTGTCCGTGATAGCGCTCATCTGGTTTGAAAAGCAGAGTTCATGTCTACCATCCTTCTGTGCAGTAATGGACAGAGAGCCTGTCGATTGCCGGACCTGCTTTCCAAGAACGTGGTCATCCGGGTCTGTTAACTGGATTGACAATGAGAATCAAAGTGTGGGATGTGATGACGCGCGACAAACCCAGAAATCAATATCTAGATGACCTCCTCCTCCAACTTGGTACGTGACAGTCATCTACGCCGCGAAAGTCAGCGAATTATCGCTATGGTCAACTCGACAAACGGTCAGACCTTATCCTGTCTGTGGAGGTCCTCGAAGAAACATTCTTTGTGACCGGAAGCAATTTCTATTAGATGTGCAGAAGCTATAGCAGGTATAAGGAAAAGAAAAGCGAAGCAAGTGGTAAGGAAACGATGGGTATACGACATTTTGTGCATTCGGTCTTGTTGAGGTGTCCCGACCAGGTCATCACTTTGTCACGACCTCTCAAAGAAGACCCCAGTCACGCGGTTTTGGGGTCCTTCGCTATCGGTTTTCGAGTCTTTCCGTCTGCTGCTTCGATCCACAATCGCATCCCTCGCAACAATGTCTGAAAACACTGATGCTCTCGCTCCCAGGGTGCGTTATTATCTTTCAGATCTCATGATCGGCCCTAAGGTCCTCTTTTGTTGTGAATCGAAAGCTAATCGTTCTACAGGAGGAGGAGCCTGATGTTCACTTCGAGCCAGTCATCAAGCTCACGGAACAGGTTGAGACGAAAACTATGGAAGAGGACGAGGAGGTGCTGTTCAAAATGTGTGTCGATCTCATATCAACGCGATATCTTTCCAAATTAGTCTCACTGACTCGACGATCCCAATGCGATTCTCATTGAATGATATAGGCGTGCTAAACTCTTCCGATTCGACTCCGAATCCTCTGAATGGAAGGAACGTGGGACTGGTGATGTTCGCCTCCTTTGCCATAAAGAAACAAAGAAGGTCCGTCTTGTCATGAGACGCGATAAGACCCTCAAGGTCTGTGCAAATCACGTCAGTCAGTATCAAGTCCATCGTTCATATATAGCTACACGCTCTAACTTGAGCTTGACACAGTAACCTCGGATATGAAACTGCAGCCCAATATTGGATCGGACAGGAGTTGGGTTTGGAAGGTGGCAGCCGATTATTCGGAGACGCCGCCCACCTCAGAGACTCTTGCTATTCGTCTTGCCAATGCTGACAGTGAGTGAACATGTCTCTTTTGGCTTTGGATCTCGTCTAAGTTGGTATGAAGACGCCAATCAGTTTAGAACCGCGTTCGAAGATGCACAGGCTAAGAACGCTAAGCTGTTGGGTGGAGCTCCCTCTTTCGCCCAGGCCGCCACAGAGAAGGAAGAGAAGACGAAGGAAGCGGAGCCAGAAGTAAAGGATGCTAAGAAGAATGGTGCTTCTTCGCAAGAGCCAGAGACTTAATATGACATCCGAACCTTGCCCACATTTCTTCGGATGTTTTATACACTACCGTCGTGCCCGCTGATAGTTTACACTGCAGCATTTCTTTAAGAACTCTACTGGATTCAATACACCTTCTCGCGTCTTCGTCATTTTCAGGATTTAGATGAGGGATAATGTACACGAATACATGCATGGTATCTACATTTACATGATACATAACCAACTCAAGTTTGCAAAGGGTCAGGGAGTCGTCCGAAAATCCTTGTGTTCCTCCTGAGCCCATGCCTCCCAGAAAGCGACACCTGCGCCCTTGCCCCAATATCCTGGAGACTTCTTTCCTTGAACAACGGCAGCTGTGATGAGAACATGGCGAATATCCGAGCCACTAACGTTATCAGTAATATTCTCAGCTATTGAATGAGAAGGGTACTCACGGTACTTCATACATTGGTTCTAACAACAAAGCTTCCTGTATTGTATAAAGGGATATCAGCCTCTGACATCTGGAATATGGGTAGACGAACCATAATACCCCTCAGTCCTCGAGCGCCGCCACCCCTCTCCGCCGCTTTTCGACATATCTCGTCCAATGCTGCACTCGTGAATCTGATCTCGACTCCAGAGTATCCAAAGAGGGCTTGGTATTGTGATATCAAAGAGCCTTTCACCTCCGTAAGGATCCGCCGTAGATCAGGTATTGTCAATGGCGAGAGTGTTGTTATTGAAGGCAAACGAGATATAAATTCGGGGATGAAACTGGAATATTGTCAGTGTCTATACCCACCAACCACAAGTAATGTACCCATATTTGACAAGGTCTAGCAATATCAAAATGAATTCTAACGGTTCAATCATCGACTGAAGATTTACAGACCAGGTATCTCCACGAGGTCCAGGACATTCTTAGCTGTCTTCCGATTTGATGTGAAAAACGGGACGGATGTACCTTCTTCGGTGTTCGGCAGCGTAGCCGTAAAACCAATGGACTAGATAAAAGGTATAACTCAGGGTGACCAACATTTCAGATAAGACGGGACCCACGCCTTTAGAGACACGCTGCTTGATTATAGCCTCAAGGCCTACGAATGCCCCACTTAAAATGAAGAGAACGTTTGAAGTGTCTATGCGGTAACTGCTTGCTTTCGCTAGCAAGTCTACATGTGTAACTTGGCCTTGTAAAAAAGGAGGAGTCACTCACAAGCTGGCGGAGTATGCTTTCGCGGAAAGGCAGACACTCCCCCCAATGGAGGGATTTCAACAGCGGTAGCACCTTTAGCTTGTACAGTCACGACAGAACCTTCCATCATCCTCAAGAGTGCTTGTTGTACACCTTCACCACTGACATCACGGGAACCTTCGAGCCCCCCTGAAGATTTCTTGGCTATCTTATCGACTTCATCAATGTACACAATACCCATGCTGTGGAAAAATGTCAGACATTAAAGTGGATGACTAACTCTTCCAACCTAGCACGCAAGGGGTCCCAATTCGCGGCTTGAAGCTAAGAATCGTTCAATTCATCAGTGAAGTCACGTAGATGGAGTTAATAAAAACTTACAAGTCTTTCAACAGCCATTTCAACATCTTCACCCACATCTAAAATGTCATAAGAGCCATGCGCACAACGTAACCAGCAATGCACTGACATCCAGCCTTAAATGGGAGTGAGATCCGGCATCATATGATGCAAGGTTTCGCTCACTTGCGTAAAAGATGTAGCATCGCTGACAGAAAAGGGCACGTCCAGTATTTGTGCGAGAGTCTTCGCTAGCAATGTTTTACCTATGTGTGAGAGATCGTCTCAAGCGCAGGCACGACGTGTTATTGTAACATACCAGAACCGGTAGGACCTCTAGTCACGTAACGGATGAATATTGCATAGCAAGGGCAGGCAGAAAGCTATACATTACGAGCACATTGCTCTTCTCAAATAAGGGAAGACGTGACTTGGAAATCGGACGTGGACCAGCTTGCGATCGTGTAGGACGAACTTTGGCCGTAGAAACACCATCAACTGAGAAAGGTTGTTGAGGTCAAACTTCAACACGTAACGTTGGAAATGAATACCAGTCTCTGATAAATCTGCGACAGCCTCACTGTCCATGAGGCGTATAGGTTCCTGGGGCTGCATGTACTGGAGATTTGCGCGCACTCGATTGTAGTGATTAAATACCCTTTGAAGGGGATCAACCGTTTATTAATAATCAGAAGAGAGGGTCACGGACGCTACAGAAAGAACCTTCTTCGCATTCTCCTGTCCCACAATGAATTCATTAAGGTACTCAACAAGCTATGGTCACATAGATCAGAACAGATCAAGACGTATACCATTCAAGGGATGGGAGGTACTTCTCGCGGAGTCGCTAAGCCAAATCCTGAAGGTTTGCTTGGTATATCATGAGGTCCATTGGTAACGTAGTCGTTAATTGGTTGTGTCCGAAGTGTCCGTCGCGGAACCGCCCAAATCCGATAGAGTCCGTATGGCCATAGTGGCAATCTATGCCAAATCATGGGTCAATGGAAGTACACGTACAGAGCTTGCAATGCAAGCCAGATAGCAGAGTTATCAACCTAATAAGGTGTAAAAGAGGGATAGTACTGACTTGTGTGAGGAGAGGAAGTGATGAAACGATTACCAAGATTACCAAGTCTGGAATATACACAAATCCAAATATTCGTTTCGAGTATTCAACGTTTTGCACAACCTGGCAGGGGTATCTCAATCCTCATATCTACCATGAGTAACAAATCTCGTTCACCATCCTCCCGCAGAAGGTATGATGATCGTGATCGCGACCGCGAATACACTTCGGATGTGCGCTCATCCCGGGTAGACAAACTTGCTTCAAGGGATGAATATGACGATTTGCGACGCATCCGTCATCGGAGTAGAAGTAGAGAAAGAGGAGATAAAGATTCATCTCGACGAAAGAAGGATCGAAGTCACAGCAGAGATACTGAAAGAAAGGATAAAAAGCAAGTTCAACTCTGTCTTTCAAATCAACGTTTTCTAACTCACTTGTAGGCGCAAGCGTGACAGATCCGAGGAGCGCAGGGCTAGAAAGGCAGAAAAGAAACGCATCAAGGAAGAGGAGGAAGCTCGTCAGGTTGCTGAACTTAGCGTCTATAGTGCTACGGACAATCCGTTCCACGATGTCAACCTAGGGCAGCAGTTCCGATGGCACAAGAAAAACGAGAAAGAACGAAAGCAGGGAATATCTCCTGCAGAAGCACAGCGGCGTGATGTTATCCGGCGGCAAGAAGCCAAGGAGGAGCTAGAACGGTTGAACAGACGGCGGGCAGAAAGGGAAGTTGAGCAACGGTTGCGTGAGGAAGAGGAGCTTAGAAATCAGCGACTTCAAGAATCTGCTCAGATGTCGGAATGGCTCTCTAAGGAAGGCGGTTTTCAACTTGATCAGGAAAGGACAAGGGCTGCCATACGTATCAAGGAGAAGAGGGCCAAAGCTATCGACTTTTTGGCTCTCAATTTGAAGTATGTCAACCCTATCGTCGACGAAGACGAGAATGCGGAATATGAAGATGCTGGTCTGGAAATAGATCTTGACGAACCTTACAATATCTTTGACGTAACATATGTTCCTCTTCATTGCTGACTTTTTCAACTTACGACCATTATAGAATTTGACTGTACCTCAAGTTGAGGAACTTCACAACGATATTGAACGTTATCTATCCTTGGAGGAATCGGAAATTAATCTCGATTTCTGGACGGTGAGTTTGCCTATCTCCTTTGTCTTAATATTCAAGACTGAATCAATGCTAGAACATGATGGTAGTCTGCAAAGATCGCCTGGAAACTTTGCAAGCTAGTAAACACATGGGATCGGAGGCTTCAGCTGCCGTCGAGTCTGATATTGCGGCTCTTCTATCGGGCAAGACTTACGATGACCTGACCTCGCTTCAAAGGCAAGTTCAGAACAAGCTCACCAGTGGAGAACCTGTGGATACCGATTATTGGGAAGGTCTTCTCAAGAAGCTCCTCGTTTACAAGGCAAAGGTAGTTCGTTACTATTCTATTCATACTCAAGTTTGTCAATCACTTTACTAGGTCAAACTTAAGAGTCTCCACGAAGTTGTCGTCCGAAACAGGCTTGAACAACTTCGTAAGCGTCAACGTGATGAGGCTCTTCAAGCACAGGAAGAGTTACTCGCTGGCGTTGCTCGATCTGCGTCTAAGAGATGGAACAGTGAAGTCACTCCTGTCGAAGCTTATGAAGAAGAGGATGCACCTATCGAGGAAATGGAAGAGTATGATAGGTCAATGAGTCCCAAGCTACTTGACATCACAAAACTTGCGCCTGAGGAACGTGATGTCGACATTGTAACAGAGGCTGAAGCCTTACGAACTCTTGTATTTGTATTCATTTATCTCGACTGGTGAACTTACTTATTGACGTTCGTAGCTCGAACAAAGACGTGCGGTTGCTTCTTCTAGATTCGTGCCCAAAGCCACCCAACCACAGCTTGAAGTTCAGAATGAAGAAGTTCCTAGCGGTGCAGATCTTGCTTCTGAGGCACTTTATAGAGCAGAAGCTGAGCGGGACCTTGATGAAGAAGAGGAACTCTTCAATCTGGAAGAGACCATCGCCAATCCAACCTCTTATAATTGGGAAGACAAGTATCGGCCCAGAAAGCCAAGGTACTTCAACCGCGTCCACACTGGTTACGAGTGGAATAAGTACAACCAAACTCATTATGAGCGAGTACATATATTCTTACTTTCAGATGCTCATACTCATGACCTTGCAGTACCGACAATCCCCCACCGAAGGTCGTTCAAGGGTACAAAGTATGGATTTCACGAGTTCACTTTCCTTTTCCTTACTTACGTTCTTTTCTAGTTCAATATTTTTTATCCAGATCTTATCGACAAATCCAAAGCACCAACATATAAAATTGTCAAGGAGCCAGGTAATGACGAGACAGTCCTCCTGCACTTCAGTGCTGGGCCTCCCTACGAAGACATTGCATTTCGTATCGTTGACAGAGAGTGGGAGTTTTCACACAAACGGTGTGGCTTATCCATAGTCTCCACATCATGATGTCTGATGCATTCCTCATAGTGGCTTCCGTAGTAGCTTTGATAGAGGCTGTTTGTCTTTGTGGTTCAATTTCAGGCGTAGTGTAAGTCCTAGTTTCTCAGAGGCTATCCACATCTTTGACCTTCCATTTTAGTTCTACAGGAAGTGAAATACAGTTATCAGTGAAGAGCCATGGCCATTATATTGATCTACATCTTTTGGTGACCTTGTAGAGAACAACGAAACTAGTTTTTACTATGCATGCTTTATGCACTCCTTGTTATCAGCTGCATCTATCGATAAGAGAACTACAGAATTATGTTAGGTTCCTCGAGGTGCGTTGTGGGCATTGATTGGTGACTATCTATCGACATCAAGGTTATCCTGCGACGTCAGCGACCTGATTCATTTCTGCCAGTGTCGCTTGTAATACTGAATTTGTTTGAATTGAAACAACATAAGGTGACTCTGCAATAACATTCTAGCGTGAAATTCTGGGACCTAATATGTCGTTGGAGCCTTGATTGCCTTGTAAGCTCTATGTAATGTATAGTAATTGCTTATAGACTAGTGTGCCGATTCATCTTTTGAAAAATGCTAAGGATGTAGCCGTGAGGTGGGCTCAGACTCGCAGCAGTGGAAGAATTGTATACACGGAGTTCGACGAGTTCGACAGACAATATCAGTATGTTTTGGTAACGTTAGACGCTCAAAGCAGGGCGTATGACATAATCATTTACGATCTCGGATCACTATCTAGTGGAAGCTTCCCAAACGATTCACTCTCGCCCTCGCGAACGCGTAGTCATATCCTTCATGGGCCACAATGCTTTGTTTCTTTCTGCATCAGGCAAATGTCGCTGATTCTCTATATGCACTTTCGTCGTTGCGACGGACATGTTCGATGAACAATGCGTAATTGCTGAGCTTTGTCCATTGATGTGGCCATCTCGCTTTGAAGTGGTGGCCCAAACGTTGACCGTGATAAATCAGTTAAAAACCATGATATCTCGATGAGCTGCTCTTCGCCGCCCTTGAACAACTTTTTCCTGAACTGATCCTCATCTCATGCCTTATCTGCGCTCGCTTTATCCTTACGCAGCGGAATACCATCCCCGTCGAAGACCTTCCACTCCATACTTTCCAGGCACAGAAGTATTCTATGACACGATCTCTGGTCAAAGCTCTCCTCTTCTTTCTCAGCTCGACTCAAATACCTCGTCATGGAACTTCTTCAACAAATTGAAGAACATATGGTCCTGGAAGGACAATGATATCACAACCAGTGCTAGGAATGTCCCATATGCCCCACTCTACCTGCCTCTATCAGAATTCCTACGTCCTCATCCGGTTCCGCTACCTCTTAGCACTGTTGATCGTCTGCCTTTTGTCATGTCATATTCTCGTCTTCCACTTGGGCAAAACATTCTCAATAAGTCCCATGCTTTCGACACATCGCTGGATTTACCATCCGTTCAGGGACATAAAAAACCTTTTGCAGGTGAACCAGCCTCTCAGGTTCCCATTGCTCGTCACTCCAAGCGTTCTCGCCCTCTTCTCTCTCCCCGTCATGCGGCACGTGAGACGCGCCACCGAGAACAGGGTGTGCGCAAGCGTGTGCGATTCTCTACAAACGTAAGTAGGCAGGAAGTGTACAGATTCCCTTCTCGCAATGCGCGGCCTGTGGAATCACGTAGGAATCGTTTTCTGCCATTTGCAGACTGGATTGCCTATCACTGCAATAACATCTTAACTGAAGACAGTTGTAGCAAATTGTGGGTCATCTTTGCGAAATGTCTGACCGAGTTTTTTTGAGTTCTGATCAAGCTCTACAGGATAATGACAATGATTGATGAAAAGCTAGTGGCGGAGAAGATATCGTCTATTTTGGAAGCATACTTTCCTGAGAGAATTTCTGTCGATGGTCTTGAAGCCCCTACAGCAACCTTCCTAGCCGTGTGGTACTTGGGTAGACTTTTTCGTCACGGCATCTTCTGTTTATCTGATGTCGATGCTGTGGGCGCCCCCGAAGCTGTTATAAGAGTCTTTCTGCTGGGCCTCACATTGGCAGACAAATGGTTGAATGATGGCTCAAGACGACTAAAAGACTGGTTCGTTCACGTCAGCTATGCATTTGTCGATGGTCGTTGACTTTTGCCAAGGGGCAAGTTTTGCCGTCTTCCTCTTCGTTATCGTACATCCGTAGAAAGGCGAGCCTTGAGGATGCTGGACTACAACATCTCCATTACAAATTTGGAGTGGCGAGACTGGTTAGATAGGCTTGAACCATCAACAAGCAAATTCCTTTCAGCCAACTTTACCCATTCGACGCAGATTACCGCGAAAGGAGCGCTTGAACATCTTCGTCGAGCTATTTCGTCGCAAGATCTATCCAGTAAAGGTCCCGTCCGCCATAGGGAAGTAGAAATTTCCTCAGAATCGATGTATTTTCTCCGCCTCGATTTGCTTGCAGATGCTTGATTAGTTGTGATCATCTACGTATTCCTTTCGTATTACTTTCGTATTTCTGTGTACACTACGACTTGATAACACTTTTGTTGGTCAATGGTTCCTTCGCTATTTTTGCCCTCACGGGTCAGAGCTCTAAGGGTTAGCTGGCCATGTGCTCCACATATAACCATGTGACCTTCTCTTTTTTGCTTTTTTAGGATTTTGTTTTAGTTAATTTATTATTGCGACTTTTTATATCTCCTCGAAACAACTGGAAGATCGGAAAGTGAGGTCACGTGTATCTCTGAATAAGTCGTGCTTCACAATCCATCTACCACTTTCACTCATCGGAATCGTTCCTAGTAACCAAGCGTCTGGATAGATTTAGTATGGCAGACCCATTGAACACCTCTATGAGCATGGACATCGACGAAGCCGCAATCGATGAAGGCCTCTACTCACGACAACTGTATGCAATGTAATGTTATCCTCCGCGACCTGGTTGACTAACTCGTTCGGTTCGATAGCTATGTGCTTGGACATGAGGGTGAGCTCCTGCCGATCGCCTTCTAACTGACAATCTCTGATTCCTTAAAAGCGATGAAAAGAATGGCCACATCAAATGTCCTGATTGTTGGGCTACAAGGCTTGGGTGCTGAAATAGGTCGTGCCCTTTCTTTATCAATGACCACATATCGACTAATATCGTACCGACAGCCAAAAACATTGCGTTGGCTGGCGTCAAGTCCGTTACAATCTTTGATCCTGAACCCGTAACTATTCAGGATCTCAGCTCCCAGGTAAACAATCAGCATCGTCTATAAGTCTTCTGCTCACCAGATATCATCAGTTTTTCCTTCGTGCAGAGGATCTTGGAAAGTCGCGAGCCGAGGCCACACTACCCAGATTGGCTGAATTAAATTCTTATGTACCTATACACAACTTGGGAGGAGTCGCTGGTCAGCAAATCACTGTAGAACTTATCAAAGGGTTCCAAGTGGGTATTGCTTTTCTATAAGTTTGCAAGCACTCAAATGGGACTTACAGGTTGTTGTGCTATGTAGCCTTTCGTACGAGAAGCAGCTAGAGATTAACGACTGGACACATAAGAATGGGGTGCACTTCATTGCAGCTGAGACTCGTGGTCTATTCGGGTACCGTGTTCATGTTCTGTCAATAAATATTATGCCTCTCAACTGACGTAGATCTGTCTTCAATGATTTTGGCCCGAAATTCACATGCGTGGATCCAACTGGAGAGCAGCCATTGACGGGAATGATTGTCTCTGTTGAACAAGTTAGCTCCGTTTTTACTATTCCGATCCGTGATATTCATTCCCTGCTTCGCAGGATTCTGAAGGATTGGTAACTTGTTTGGACGAAACGCGCCATGGACTTGAGGATGGCAATTTTGTTACCTTTACTGAGGTCCAAGGCATGATTGAACTAAATGGATGTGAACCGCGAAAAGTGGCTGTCAAGGGACCGTATACATTTACCATTGGCGATACCTCCAACTTCGGAATTTACAAAAGCGGAGGAATTTTTACACAGGTTAAGATGCCTAAAATCATTGAATTCGTACGTCCACAATAGCTCCCTGGCGACTCACACCATTTACCAGTATCATAGAAAAGCCTAAGAGAATCACTCAAAACGCCGGAGTTATTTGTAACGGACTTTGGCAAGTTTGATCGTCCTGCTACTCTCCATGCAGGTTTCCAAGCTCTCAGCCAGTTCCGCTCACAGAATGGTCGCCTTCCTCGTCCTCGAAACGCGGACGACGCGGCTGTAGTTATTTCATTGGCAAAGGCCATCGACGTCGACGTCGATGAGAAGGTTGTGACAGAATTAGCATACCAAGCGACAGGAGACTTGTCCCCTATGATTGCTGTAATTGGTGGCTTTGTCGCACAAGAGGTACTCAAAGCATGTTCGGCTAAATTCCACCCAATGCTCCAACACCTATACTTTGATTCTCTGGAGTCTCTTCCCGCGACGTTGCCTAAGGAAGCAGATTGTCAACCGATAGGTTCACGCTATGATGGTCAGATCGCTGTCTTTGGGAAAACGTTCCAAGAGAAGATCGCGAATCACCGACAGTTCCTTGTCGGTTCTGGAGCCATTGGATGCGAAATGTTAAAGAATTGGAGCATGATCGGTTTGGCTAGTGGCCCACGCGGCATCGTCCATATTACTGATCTGGACACAATCGAAAAGAGCAACTTGAATCGCCAGTTCTTGTTCAGGGCGAAGGATTTGGGGAAGTTCAAAGCTGAGGTGGCTGCCGCCGCTGTGTCTGAAATGAACCCTGACTTGGTTGGAAAGATCTTAGCGAAGCAAGAACCAGTTGGACCTGATACAGAAGGTATGAAAAAAGACACTCGACTTTCTACTTTGTCTTATTTTCGGTTAGGAGTGTACGACGAAGCATTCTTCGATAGTATTGACGGAGTTACGAATGCACTGGACAACGTAAAAGCACGTACGTCCTTCTCGCCATAGCGTTAAAACTCTCAATAACTTAGACGTTGTGACAGGTCTTTATATGGATCAGCGATGCGTTTTTTACAAGAAGCCCCTCCTTGAATCGGGAACTTTAGGAACGAAAGGAAACACTCAAGTTATAATTCCTGACCTTACTGAGTCATACGGATCGTCCCAAGATCCTCCGGAAAAAGAAACACCTTCATGTACCGTCAAGAGTTTCCCTAACGCTATTAATCACACTATTGAGGTATAGTGGCTTTCGCCTATCATAGCGATCTCGTCTCTAACGAGGCGCCTTCAGTGGAGTCGAAAGCAGTTTGAAAACCTGTTCATTAAACCCGTTCAAGCCGTCAACGCATACCTTTCGGAACCAAATTACCTGGAAACTAACCTCAAATATTCGGGCTCGTCGAAAGAACAGATCGAACAAATTATTTCCTATCTCGTTACTGATAAGCCTTTGACCTTTGAAGAGTGTATCGTATGGGCTCGACTTCAGTTTGAGCGGGATTACAACAATGAGATTCGACAACTCCTTTTCAGTCTTCCGAAGGATGCCGTCACCACAAGCGGCCAACCCTTCTGGAGCGGACCCAAGAGGGCACCTGACCCTTTGGTTTTCAACTCGAGCGATGTAAGTGCAGGTTGTGCCGACTCAAGACTCACACTTATTCTGCGTAGCCCACACATCTCGAATACATCATTGCTGCCGCCAATTTACATGCGTTCAATTTTGGTCTAAAAGGCGAAAGAGACCCAGCTATCTTCCGCAAGGTGGCTGATTCTGTCATCGTCCCTGAGTTCACACCTCGAAGTGGTGTGAAAATCCAGGTCAATGAGAACGAGCCAGTTGCACAGGCCGACGATGCTGGTAAGCCTTCTCCAACTGTTTAACTTGTTCAATCTCACGCAGATCTGCAGCGGATGATATCGAAGACGTAAAATCCAAACTTCCTTCGCCTTCGTCTTTGGCTGGATACCGACTCACTCCGGTTGAATTTGAAAAGGATGATGACACCAATTTCCACATCGATTTCATTACTGCTGCGTCTAACCTTCGCGCACTGAATTACAAGATTGAACCTGCCAGCCGCCACACAACGAAGCAGATTGCCGGGAAGATCATTCCTGCTATTGCCACTACCACCTCCCTTGTGACTGGTCTAGTATGCTTGGAGTTATATAAGGTCTGCTCTGTCCATATTAGCCTAGATTGGATGCTCATCGCTTCGATCTTTAGGTCATCGATGGCAAAAGCAAGCTCGAGGACTACAGGAATGGGTTTGTCAATCTCGCTCTTCCATTCTTTGGGTTTTCGGAGCCGATTGCTGCCGCTAAGAAGAAGTACGGCTCAACTGAGTGGACTCTCTGGGATCGATTTGAGTTTGCGAATGACCCAACACTTAATGACATTATTGCGTGGTTCAAGACGAACCATAATCTGGAGATCACGATGGTTAGTCAGGGTGTGAGTATGCTCTGGAGTTCTTTTGTAGGGAAGAAGAAAGTATGTGAAACGGATAACATTACACTTTTTAGTGCCTGACTTGATAGTAACAGAGCGAGGAGAGGTTACCAATGAAGTTCAGCAAGCTCGTAGAACATGTCAGTAGGAAGGCCATCCCTCCTCACGTCAAACAACTTGTTGTTGAGATTATGGTATCAGATGAAGATGATGAAGATGTTGAAGTAGATATCATCAGCTCATATCGACTCCAAGGGTTCGGCTGACAAACTGCTCCAGGTACCCTTCCTTGTCGTGCAGATCTAGGCTGTTGTTATGCATGACATAGCGTTACCATTTGTCTCGTCATTCAAATAGATGTATGTATTAGATTTTGGTCACTCTCAGTGAAGACCAAGGTATTCAAGCAAGCTTTTTTCTACGTGGAGATTTCGAGACAGTTGTTGATTGAGCTCGGATCTCTCAAGAGGAAGTTTGATGCATCCTATGTAACAATGTAACAAGATATGACATTGTGTAACTACTTACCTACAGGTGCTGTAAAACACCGAGAGAAGATAACACGAGGCTAAGGAGGGAGATTGTATGGAGTAACCCCGTGTGGGACAGACCCGCGGAGGAAGAAGCGGAATGGAGGACAAGGTCATGAAGGAGGTGGGGAAGAGTAAATGAAATGGGGAAAAGATGAAGCGAAAATAGAACGGTGAATGTATGTTTTTGTACGGTTTAAATCAATAGCGTGAACGTGACGGAAACGTGCCAAAAGGAAGTAAAGAAGCCTATACCAGCTGACAAATGGCAAGTGGGCGTCATGGATGGGAAAGTATTAGCGGCTGTAAGCTTGAATAATAGGTACACCGAATGGACGTCAAAAGGGACTGAAGCATTTGTCAGAAAAGAAGGGGCCGGTAAGCATACATTCGGGGAGACAAAGTTCATATGCAGCCATGCGCCTCGCAACAAGGTCGAGTGTTCAGTACAACGTACCACCATCTATACTCAAGATGAAGTGAACGTGAAGTAGGACAAATGAAGCGCGAATAGCTCCCGGAATAATGGGCCAATATGAACGGGACTATACGTCGACGAAGGCTGTTGGGAAGCCCGAAAAGAGATGGTGAAAAAAGGATGACAAAGATTGGTCGAGTCGAGGATTCGCATAACTAGTGGTAAAGTACACGCGAGGGCAGTAGATGAATGCAAATGGGCCGCCAAGTGTAACTATGCCGAGTTCCGTGGGCGACCATAATGTAGTGAATGAGTAAGAGAGACACAAAGATGTCGATCTAGATTCGACATGTGTTAACAATGCAAATTGAGAGCGGATATCAGGCCCTGAGCCATGCCTGTTGGAAGTTGACATTATGAATGGGCGCAAACGCAGTACCGTGGTATTGATAGTGACTCGCCACCCCCGTCCACGCAGTCTCACCTTGCACATGAGATGCGAACTCGGTGGAAGTCATGCGAAGATCGCTGCATTGGTACTCAAACCGGGATTGAGAGTACGTGCGAATATGTTGTCTGGCGTGGAAGTTCTCGTCATCATACAACGACAGAGACTGAGAGCGTGCGTGCGAGATCGGAATCTGTGGTACATATGGATAGGTACTGTATCCCATGTGATAATTGGAATTGCTGATGACAGGGAAGTCAAAAACGTAGTTTGACTGCGGTTTGACTGGTGCGTAGGTAACGTTGTTCCAGTGATAGTGGGCATAGACATCTACAGGAGGGTGATAGGGTGCCGGATATGCGGCCGCAGCGTGTAGGATAGGCGGTTGAACAGCCACGTATTGACCACTCACTCGGTTCCTCTCCCGGAGTATCGGCTCATCACCCGCAGGACTCCATTTGGCCGGGGGAGGAAGCGACTTCTCAAGGTCGTGTATGTCCCGTCGCTCCCAGCTCTGCGCTGAAACTAAGTTGCTGACAACGCTTAGAGGCTGACTAGCGTTGGAGTCGTTATGTGAAGCTGAGGTACTGATCCGGCGTTTGGGGAGATGCTCCTCTCGAAGTGGGCCGTCCTTGTCAAGATCAATCTCCATAACTTCGGAAACCATGACTTGCTCCTTTTCCATTTTCTCGCGTTTCCTTTGTTCAAGGCCGACGAACACGGGTTGTGGAACAGGATACAGGTTGGAGGCAGTCGGTGCTTGAATGATCTCATCAATTGCCCTACGAATGATGGAATGTGGATTGGTCGATGGCCGGGAGATTGGTTGGGAGTGCATCGGCGAAGCTAAAGACATATGGTAAGACATGAGGTACGACAACCATTGAGCCCAGTCTTGAGACGAAATGGTCAAGTCATAGGCAAATATATCCAATGTCAGGGATTCAAGCTTGTTCAAGACCTGGATAGGAACATTGGTAATGTTGTGCCTGAACAGCAGTTTGGAAATTAAGTTCGCAATCAAAGAAGGAAACTATCGACTTACCATGTCTTGTTTGAGAAAGTGTGATCGTCCAACCATTTATTCGCAAGCATGCAGCCCAAGACAATGAGGCGAAAGGGTGCGCTTGCTTCGGCGACTTCTTTGTCGAGACCGTTGTACGAATCCCCAAGTAGTGCAGCCCTGAGTCCCTCTTCTTTATACAAATCAGGTCCAAGCGGCACCGCGTTCATATAAACAGGGAGACGGGTAATGTACCAGAGAGCAAGGAAGACAGCGGACGGCTGCAAGAGGGTAGAAAGGAGCAATGAGTGGACTGATGTCGTCAAATAACTTGGAGGCGAGTTTGGGTAGACTGTGGCAGACGGACTAGAACGAAACGTCAGCAACAAAACTTTCACGTTAGATTGAGGCCTTACATTGACTGAGCAAACTCCGCCGAAAGGCTGAAGCCTGTGGTGCACACTTTCCAAACATAGCTTGCAATCCATTCTGCAAGAGGTTCGGCAAGTTTCTTGTAAGCAGTGGTGGCACAGGGCGTGATGACCTCTGACGCCGGAACAGGAACAGGCTCTTGAGGCTGAGGGGGCACCTGGTATACAGGCTCAACTGGGTAACATTGGGAACCACGTAACTTATTCTGGTGAAAATAGTCATGAGCTGCCACAACGTCGGAGTGAATGCCTTCGTAAGCATGGGATGTTACGACTCGATCGACGTGGATGCCAAAAGGAGTGATGGGTTGCAAAGGGCTGGAGTCCCTATCTGGACCGCTAATGGCTCCTGGCGATTTGTCATCCTCAAAAATGGGAGTATATGAATCTCCAGTGTAGGGCTCCGCCTCGAAAGATGGAAGATCGGTGATGACTGAGACAACTGAAATTTCTTGCTCTTGAGTAACATGTGTCATGCCGTCATCGTCAATCCCTCTGGGTGGGATTGCACTCCGTCGACTCCTAGTCTCGAAGCGCTTATGCTCCATGGATGAATTAACAGAGTTAATCTCCCCATCGTCCTCTCGAGAATGAAACGCCATTTCCTCGGGCGGCTGACCAGCCGCAAGCAGGTTATAAAGGGGCGGAGTACTCGCTTTAGCGTGTTTTCCTTTAATAACAGACGCGTTGCCCGCGCCTGTCAACCCTCGAGAAAAATCCTGCTCAGGAGGATGGTCAATAGAACGAGTGTCTTCCTTCCAGATTTTGCGCGGCTTGGACCTGCGCCAGGCTGGCAGAGAGCTTATTCCCTGCTCACGGGTACCGAACGAGGGTGGGAGCCCTGTCGGAGACACCGGGAGAGTGGGGGTAAGTGACTGGAAAGAGTTCGGGTAGCCGTCACTGGTGACTACTTGCTTGAAAACTGGGTGAGAGAGTGGCTTTGAGTAACGGGGGACAGGAACCGGCATCTGAAGATGGGGGTAGACTCGAGTGTAGCGCCCAAGACACGAGGAACGTGAGTGTGGCGGCTAGACTCTAATCTGGCTTGCTCCCTTGGAGTGCGGAGCAAAGGGGCGTCGTGAGGGGTAGTCGTGAGAAGAGAGTTGCGTTGCAGTCGGAGAGATAGCTGGCTGGAGTGGCGTACGCACAGCGAAGGCGTGCCTTTTGTTGTATGAGAAAGGAAAAGGACAGAAGAGTGCTGGCTGTTGTCAGCCTGACAAGCCCAGCTGCGGTTTCCTAGGATCCTTTAACGGTAAGATGGCCCTCTTCAGTCTTGGCCGTCGTTGTCTGGTTGTGGGCAACAGGAATCGACAGAAGAGGGTCGATCCACCGGGTGGTTGGTGATGAGAATTTTCAAGTTCTAGGAGGATCACCTATTTCAACCGCTCATCTTACGTAAGCCTGACTCTGCCTGATCGGGCCTTATGCTCATCCAAGTATCGCATCGATATCGCATCGCGGTGGCAAACGTGGCACTCCTCCATCACCGTATCGATCTACAAGTGCCTCCTGTTGTTCACTTGCCTGCTTGAGTTGTTTCATAGATCCCCAAGGGCGACACCTACGCTTGCGGCTGCGTTGGGTAACGGAAACACAATTCTTATTATTTAACCCGGCTCGTACAGACGCAGACTCCCTTGTGGACATAGTTTGCTCGTTCCAGCACCCATGTGAATATCACAGATTGCATCCTATTTTAGCCATGTATGAGAACTCAGTGATATATCAGCGGGCCGGATCATCGCGCGAGTCACCAGAGGGGCGTCTTTGGTGAAACCTGGCCACAGTCCATTGTTAACTTTCACGGGTAAATCTATATACCCATGAGACGTGGACAGTGATGTACCCGGGTTAAATAGATGGCCCAATACTGACTAGAAGACCGCTCGGAATACACACTGTATTATACACCGTTGCAAACGCGTTTGAGTACTAAGACAAGCCTCGAGGTGTTGTAGTGGCCTGCTTGATAAACACGACTTTGACAAATATCTGACTTCGGTTCTGCACCAGAAGCTGGTATGCTGCACTGCGAGGGAATGGCGTTTCCTCAGTTACCTTCGTACATGAATTCCCAAATACAAGACACGAATGGTCTGCCTTCTGCGTCTACGCTTGATTCCATAACTCTAGGTCAACTCAAGGCAATGGTCGGCTCTGTGCCCAAACCAAAGGTATGCTCATGCGACTGGCCATTATCATGGCTGAACCAAGGCGCGTTCTGTTCTACAGCAATCCTTCTTTGACTATGTATACGATGATGAAGATACTGTCATGAATGAGATTGATGAGTTCTACTCGTATGTTGAGATGCCACAGGTCGCGGAGAATTTGAAAGCTTGGGAAGGCTCATTTACATCAGGTGCCGCCCTATACCACTTCTTCTTCGTTAAAGCAACACCCATCTCATTCTAAACATGTCCTATTACAGATTGGACCAAAGCGTCTGTTGCCCAACGCAAAGCTCATGTTGAGCTTCTATTAGAAAGTCTTGAACACCGTGATGCTGAAGTCCGCTTCACCAATGCACGTCGGCTTTTCTATGTACTTCAAGGTCTGGACGCGTTCTAGTGCCTTTATCAACGTATTCATGATTGGCGGTCTTTGGCCACCTAGGCACATTTGCCGAGACGACGTCACCAGAACATCAACTACATTGGGTTTTCGAAAACTGCAAAGTTGTTCGATCCGCCAACGGCATCAGCTCTATCCTCGAAGCAATGAAGATTGCTAGTTCAAAGCATGACATGCTCTGGTGTGTCCAAATCATGCCTTCTCGAATGTTATGTCTCATCCTCGTGAACAGTGGCTTGTCTGACCTTGATGCTTCACATTTCAACATCTCACCTCAAGAGAAAACAGATCTCACAGATGAGGTTGTGACCGAAATATACATTTATCTGGGCATGCTGTACCATTTGATTGAAATATTCAAAGGACATGACGATTTTGCTGATGAGCTCAGTAAGTGTCGACCACCCAATGGTCTTCCAAATGTTTTATGCGAACAGAATTAACCCAAGACTTTCCAGTGAGCCTCGATCCTCCTCTACCCGTATATTTGTTCAACGTTATTGCTGGTCTCCGTGACAAAGGTGTCAAGACATACCCGATCAAGAAGGTTCTTCATGTACCCTTGTTCTATCTCGATTCACTCTTATCTCCTTTTAGCTGCTTCTAGTTCTCTGGAAGACTCTTCTGACGTGTTGCGGAGGAATTCGTGAACTTGCCCGAGTCAAGAAGTTGTCAAGAGAATTGGCTGGACTACCTCCGACAACCGAGACAGGTGAACCACTTGTTCCTTGGAATCAATCCACTTCTCATCTATAATTATCAGCTGATCATGTCAAGTCTTCTCCCCTCGACATTGAAACATTCCGACAGGAGACGGCTGTCAAGTATCCTACGTTCAGTCCTCCCCAACAACAAATATTCCAGCCAATACCCGCAGTCCCCGAGCCTCAAAGAGTCTCAAAGGCAGTAAATCCACCAATATATTCCTTTAAATTGGCTCAGGCATACTCGCCTATTCCTGTACGGCATCATTACCACCACGAAGACGACACAAACGTCGGATTACCTGGTGGGCCACACCAGCATTTCCAGCCGCAGCAGGCGCAAAATTATAGACCTGTTCCCCATCCAGCTACTCCTGCACCCTCTCCACCACCCTCGCCCAAGCCCAAAAAACAACAGTACCAAACCGACCAAAATCGGCCGTTCTTGTTTCCTTTTCCCAAAGGTCAATTTGGGAAGGATGCTCGATATGTCCCTTTCGCGATCAATGAGGCAGACCAGTTGTTCAAAAAGCATATGTATATAAGCTTGGCTTTATGGCAGATGTGGCGCACCCGAGAGGACTGTATCACTGCAGAAAGTGGGCTCGAACATATGCCTGGAGAAGATGAATTCCAATCGTCGACGTTCATTGCTAATGCAAGGACATAATTTGTTTCCTGAACTTTTAAGTGTCTCTAATGTTTATGATATTGCAACAGGATCCCGAAGTTGCGGAGCCTTTACCAGATATCGCCTTGCTTGACGCAAAGATCCAGGAAGCGATGAAGATATTAGACACATCCGATTCCAGCGTCGAGAAAAGTAAAGCCAGGGAGCGTAAGGAAGACCTCATGCGCCTTAAACGTGTCGAACAGATCTACGTGAGCAATCTTTGTATGAAAGGGAGACTATGTTTATATCATTTTGCACAGAGTGCACTACTCCCTGTGATCAACGGATGGGTGAGTGTCTTGTTGAAGCTACTTCTTGCAACTGTATCGCCCGATCGGATGCAAGGACCCCAATCATCGACTTCGTCTGTCTTTCCCCCTGGCGTAGCATCTCGTAAGCGTATATCATCCTTGATCCATTTTTCCCGAAGTTTGATGTTTCATCTCTAGCCCAAGAACAGTCTACTGTGCCTCCACCAACGTTAGATGAGATAGATGTAACTCGACATCGCGAAGTCACTTCAAAAGCGGTGTCTGCCATCCTTCTACTAGTTTTGAAATGGTTTAAAGTTTCACGTAAGATTAGTTTAACTCTTTCTGCACGTAGAGCTTTTTGACATTGCATCAGACGTCATGAAATTCCACTATCTAGGCCAGCATTTGCTTGACACGAATTGTCTTCTTTTGATCCTCAAAATATTTGGACTGCAAGAAGTTGCCTCCTCTGTGGTCTCTAAAGCTGATTATCCAGACCATAAGTTTGTAGATGATAATCTATCAATGTTTAAATCTCGTTCATTTATCCACTATCCACAGTTTCTTCCGATATTGCCTACTCAATTTCTCGAAGAACCCACATCCTTTCCGTCCCGAAGAAAACCAACCGCGGCTTTCGCGTTATACGCAGGTCAAGGTCACGATACTTCCCAACGGAGAGAAGCATGAGGAAGAAATTGAGTATGTTTCAGAGTACTCATGGCGTAATTTCTTCTCGGCCATCAACTTCGCTAAAATTATGCAAAAGTTGTCCAAAGGTCGCTCACATCGTATATGGATGCTCGTACAATACAAAAGCTCGGTTAGTACTTTCCCTGCATATTAAGATTATCCCTAAGCAAGCACAATGAGACAGGCAATATTAAAGCGAGTGTTACGGGTCAATCACCCGGTGTTGCAACTGCATGTCCTGAAATTGATTAAGAGTCAAGTTCCATTCTGCGGGCGGAAATGGAGGCAATGTACGATTCGCTATCCATTTCTTTATACAGGTGTCAATCCTCTTTCTTTCTTGCAGCAAACATGAAAGTTATCACTTCGATCTATTTAAATTGTCGACCAGACCTTCGGGACGAGTGGCTAACTGGATCCGAGGTTGATGACGCGTCAGATGCCCAAGTATGTTGATCCAGTGTGAACAAGTAATCTCTTGTATCTCATTAGGTCCCGTCCCATGCAACAGGCCCAAGAATTGGCATTGCGGCACCTTGTCAAATTTTGTAGGCACTGACGATTTCGTTTCAACAAGGACTTATTTTCCTTCTCTAGACAACAACAAGCGATATGGGTCGTCAACAACTTCCAGTCAACATGGGCCGCTACATAGAAAAAGTGGTAGTATATCACATCCCATCGAGGGTTTACCTCCAGGCCCAGAGCTCGCAAACATCATACGGCCCATGGGCACGCCGAACGTCGTCGATTCCGACGTCTTCCCCCCTGCACGCGCCCAAGCCCCAGATACTTCAATATTCCTTCCTTACATCACTGAAGACATTGCATTTGAGGAAGAATACGAAGAGTATCTCTCAGATATGGGTTGGTCTGACTCGGAATCGACTTGGTCTGACGGGCCCTTGTTCGCTGGGGGAACCTCCGCATGGCACAGACTTCCAGCATTCGCCTCTGAGATGGCAGACGGCATTAGTGACAGTGAAAGCATTGTTTCAATTGGTGATTTGGGTGTTGATACGCGCCTTGATACCGGCCGTGACGATGATCGCGATATGGTCGACGAGAACCTCAACAATTGGGAGGTATGTATTGCTCGTTTCTTTGCTGTGATGGAATTTATATCTATACTTGAAGCACATGAGTCCAAAAACCATGGCCGCTTTACCGAAGTCGCCTGCAGGTGCTCGGCGCTCAAGCTCCGGAAGTGGGCTCCGGCCGGTTCTACCTTTCGGACTTGATGACGGGAGTGCCGTTGATCCTGATGAGGATGACGACCTTGCAGTTGGCCCTGTGCCTAAGGACGAGTCTAATCCGTTTGCCTCGGGTGCCGGCGTTGATGAAGTAGAATATGCTTATGGGCAAGTGGAGTCTCTGCTCTCCTGACAAACCTAATCTGACTTTTTATACGAGTGTAGAGTTTGATTTCGGGTCTTGACAGACATATTACACGCTTTCTTGGTAGTGAGGCTCAATCTAGTGTAGATATGTTAGAATTAATTCTCCCCTCCCTCAAAGTCTCAGACCACAAGGGCATTTCATCCTTTAGACGAAGTTGAAGATCCTCTTATAACCGATGATTTTCGAAAATAACCACCTGGAACCGACGGGTTTTGGCCATGCACCGACTTGGTTTGTGGGGAAATTGACTTACTGACCATGCCGGTGGGCTTTTATATATTGTTATTTAATTCTCCAAAAGAAAAGAGAGAAAGAAGAGAAACTACGAGTCATACAATGAGTAACAGGATCTTCGTAATGGACCAGAGCAGGAATCATGTAAGGGCTCCATGTATTCTGTCTACACCATTTAAGTGCATGTTTCCAGCCAAGCTGGTTCTGATCGACATGGAAATAAAGCATCTGATTGATTGTCTTGTTTGAAAGCTCACTGATGTTGTCTGTTTCAGGTGATAAGCCATTGACATTTGATTTTTACTTCCATCAACGTAGCCAAGTGCTGCCAGAAATTTGACACAAAAATTATATTACAGTCATACACAATATCTGACAGTAGTCTGTTTTCACAGTCCCTGTTGTAGGTAAGAACTCAGTCAGTTTTGGTAGAACAACTAATATTAGATCTATATATGTTGTGTAGACACTATAAGTACCATACACTGAATCAAATCAGGGTTGCAGCGAAGTTCCATCCTCTTCAACGTCGATAAAAGGTACTCGTCTACAGATTTCATCTAAACACATACCATTACCGGGTCATCAGGTATCTTCAGAGGATTTTCGTGGATTTGTAACGATTTCGACTCTCTTCTTTAGATCTCGTTCTGCTTCTTCTATAATGACTTCCGCTAGCAGCCCTCCTACTAAAACCGGTACGATCAAGTTCAAATATGCAGGAGATGGGGAGTTTTCCGGGGAGTATTTGACTTATGTCAAACAGTTCGGTGATCCCAAGGACGTCACCCGTACTCCTCTTATCGTTCTCCATGGTGGACCTGGGCTAGTTCACGACTATCTTGTTCCATTTTCTGATCTTTTTACGAAATTCGGCACTCCCGTCATTCTCTACGATCAATTGGGCAATGGTCTTTCAAGTCATCTCAAGGATATGCCCTCCAAGTTCTGGAAAATTGACTTGTTCATTGACGAACTCGTCAACGTCATCAACACCATTGGTATCAAAGATTCATTTGCTCTCGCTGGCCATTCATGGGGTGGAATTCTTGCTGCTGAATTCGCTGTCAGACGCCAGCCAAAAGGGTTAAAACACCTGATTCTAACGGATTCACTTGCATCATCCGCACTTTGGAATCAGTCCAACATGCAGCTCATGCAAGCGTTCCCTATTGCTGTGCAAGAGGGCTTGAAATCTGGAATGAAGGA
The DNA here is from genome assembly GCA_017657195.1 of Termitomyces sp. T70a. Lineage (NCBI taxonomy): Eukaryota > Fungi > Basidiomycota > Agaricomycetes > Agaricales > Lyophyllaceae > Termitomyces > Termitomyces sp. T70a. Next base: position 307,142 of record JAGGAT010000001.1, read on the forward strand.
CCCCCCCAAGTTCTTCGCTGCATTGAAGGAGTTCCATGCCGTCCACGGCTGCACGATCAAACCATTCCCTCCAGAATACTTGTTCACCCTGGAGCAAGTGTTTGGGCCTCACGGCGATTCTACTGTCGCTGCTGCACCGTATGTGATTACGTTGTGGATCTGTAGCTGAAACTAATGTAGACAAATGCAGGGTGCTCAACAACTGGTCGATCATTGAGGAACTTCCACGTATCAAAGTCCCTACTTTCATTATCAATGGCAGCAATGATATCTCGCAGGACTTCGTCGTGAAGCCATTTTTTGATGGTATTGAAAAGGTCAAGTGGGTGACTTTTGAAAAGTCTACTCACAGCCCCTTTTTCGAAGAGAGGGAGAGGTATATGGAGTTGATCAACGATTTTATGAAATAGCGTTAGTTGTAGTTGTTGTTATGGACTGCGAGAGTGGTCACATCGTTACTTTGAAGTTGATGCTCAGTGACTGAACTTTCCAAATAAACACATCAAAGTGTAATGATTGTAGAAACTATGTAGTATGTGTCTACCTTGAGAATGTTCTCAAGAAATTCTTTATATCATGGTCTAGTCAAAAGTAAAGAGAATTAAAAGTAATGAGAGTTACAAGAATGTAAGACAATTTATTTCCAGGAACATGGATAGACACAGGACTGGGATATAATGTATCTCCCCACTTTGAGCCCAGGAAATGACAACCTGTGGGTTGCAGACTGCTAGTTGCAGTCAATAGAGAGTAAAAGAGATAATATACAAGGGAGAGGTTCATTGTGAAAAAAGGAAGTCTATCATTATCTTTTACACTACTGCAAGTTAGTGCAAAGAAAATTTTCCATTAGTGGTACTAATGAATAGCATCTCTGATTGAGGGTGCTAAGATAGCAGTAATGTTAATTAAGAGTACATTATGCTAAAAGTCTTTTAAGTATGCCAACAAAGAACAAAAAAGGAAGCAAATGCTGGTAATCAGCTAAACAAGAAAAGACAGGTGTCAGAAAAATAATCAATTAGAAAGTAGTTGTTGATATATCCATAGTGCTAAATTGTTCAAGTCAGGTTTCTGGAAATTTTCATGCTTGACAGTGCAGATCTTGTTGACAAGATTAATTTAATCCAGGTGGCTGTGCAAGCCTAATCTTGTTGGATCAACTTCCATATCTTTATCCAAAAGCCAAATTTTGCATCAGAACTTCTGGAAAGTTGTTCAAACTTGGTCTTTATAAGTTTTGCTAGTTGATGAAATGAGCTGTGAAATGTTAAGATATGATATAGATGTGAATAGGTGCACTCAGCTAGAGTAGAATCTTATCACTATAGCAAGATACTCAAACTATGAGGTTCAACTCCTTGGATGCTTGGCACAGCAATTCTTACAAGTTATATATTGAGAATGAACTCACACACATTCTCTATCTTTCTTCCCTCCTTTACTTGACCTACACTCACCTAGTTCTTTTTGAGCCTCTGGCTCTTCATGATTCCATTGCCATGGCTTGAATTTCTGGTTCTGGGAAATTCAGTGCTCAAGGACTTAATGAATTCAAAGAAGTATCAATTTCTTTTTGCAAAACATGCAGCTGGGCTTCTCACCATGACTACATTAATTTTCATCCACATTACTCCACAACATCTTCATACTCTTTTGTCACACTACTCCAAAACCCATTAGTCTGCCTGCATCTGGTGCCTGCTGGCAATTTTACATTGTCCAAAATGTTGAGTCATCAAAAAACCAATAAAAACCATCATCCAAACTCTTTCATCATGAAAAACTTTGGAAACACTGTTTAACTTTCATACCTAATGCCGCCTCAAGGAGCAATTCACGGCAGGGGTGAGCGGCATGCACTGCAGAATGACTTTCCAAGCTCCCAATTTGACTATTATCTGTAAAAAGTAAAGTTTCGTTTTTTATTTTAGCCCGGATTTATCCCACTACGGAGAAAAAGGAACCCTTCTACGAAAAACTCCCGAAGTTTGGAAGTTCTTTAGTGATCGCCGCTTCATCAACGATTTTTGATCAATCTACTTGCATCGTTATTTGACTTGTATAATGTTACTAGTACATATGGAATTGTGCAAACGGCACGAAGTTTTCCGAGATGTAAAAAAATGACTGATTATATCGGTCGACGCGACAAAATCATGCGGACTTCGGATCCATGAGTCAACACTTATGCGATACTGTTATTGGATATGATGAGACGGAGGTTGAGAGCCCTGGGAACTTCGACGGCAACCTGATACCTCAATGAGTGGCATGACAGTACCATCGCTTTCCGAATAATCGACTCTGGTCACTTGGTCGTTATCAAGATCTATATCTCCAGGAGGATGTCGGTAGTAGGCCCCTCGAAGGCTAAGAACAAGTCTACTGCCCATGACGCAAATTCCCGCTGTGAAGAAGCCTTGAAGGAGCCTAAACCACTCAGGCTGTGGAAGTGAGCGGCGCTTCTGGACACTTCGATGCATTTTGTACTTACAGGAAGAACAAACCAAACACCTGCGTTAGCAATGGACATTGTCAATATCCTGAACGACGGTCAAACGACGATGAATGTGGAATTAATAGACATACACAGCGTAAAATTTGAAGGTATCATCTCGAAGGACGTCCCACATGACAACACCCAATACCAGGACATCACATGGCTGAGGTGAACGACGGAAAAATGTATACAGAGAAAGCACACAAATCAAGCAGTCGAATACAATTGAAGGAATCCATACACCGCGATAGAAGTGCGGAATTATCTGTGGCGTACACATTAACACGCCTGGAAATGCGTCCATACGAGCTGAAAACATGCACAACAAACAATCAACAGATGGAGGTTGACTGAGGTTGAGTTAGCCACCGTCAAGAGTCCGATGAGAAATAGCCAATATGGCAATCATGATGGTAATCTGAACGACGTAACAGGCCAGGGACACGGCAATAACAAGCTTGTTCTTATTGCAGATGGCAAAAGTTCGAAAAAGCATAACAACTGCGATACAGAAGTATACGTTGATCAAGACAATAAACCAAAAACCTGAGGAGACTCACATTGTACAGACCAGATGAGAGCGGCAGTAGTCCAGCCTTGTAAAATGAAGAGACCCCGACCTGAGTACCACCTAAAATCAGCATGACGGACATGAAAGGTCCAGAAGACCAGAAGATAAGTGCTGACAGCTAAAGATGAGATGTTGGGGGCCGCCTTATAATGTAGCACTTGAAGGAAATAGGGACGTACAACTAACGATTGATCAATTAGACTTCACCAAGTTACCATATGTTCAAAAGGCCAAAGTTTACCTTATCTGACGGTGGTATAGTGAAAGAGACTATCAAGGAGGTGGATCCAAATTTTGCGTTGAATTGACAGATAACTTACGCATTGCCGAGACGCTAAACGAAGAGTTGAATCGATATTCAATAAGAGTGGCATGTCACTCACACTGTGAGAATGGTACCGAAATAACGGTTCTTTCGACAGACGTGGTGTACAATATGTAGGTGTAAGGAAGTCCACGGTCTGGAAACTCACCCACATGAAAACAATTTTTGCAAAGGTCCGACGTTTAATCTTGCCAACCGAGAACATGTTCAAACACCATTGACTACAGGACGATTAAACTTACCCATACGAGGTTTATCTATCAGAAAAGCCTTGGTAACGAGTTCAACGGCAGATACATTCAATGGAGATATACCTCTTTGTCAAGGGTAATTACTGTTCAAACGCATGAGCAAGAAAAACTCGCGTACATTCTTCACGACCCCTCAACTCACAGTGATCATAAAGAACGATGATGAACGGAACAACTGGAATTTGAAATGACGAGTGCCTTCAGCTCTCCTCTGGAATGACTCACGTTGACACATTCTCATAACTTGGGCCACATATTGCCCATAGTTGACATCTTGTCGATTGAGGTTCATCAGATAGGCATGAAGTGGGTTGAAGTTTCGGTTTTTGTTGATAGTTAGTCGTCTTTTTTGTACGAATATGGGAGGACGCCCCTGCCTGTCATCAAAGGACAGTTTTTCATGTAGTAACGAAGCGAGATGAGGTTGAGATCGCCGCCGAGGCGAAACAAGCGATCCCACATACATTAGTGAGAAATTGCTGGAAAGTCGGCATTTCCGAAGAATCGGTGATGGATGGGGACCCGAGGGATCCATGTCATAAAAATTTAACCACCTGACATTTCGCGACTACATTTCCTCAGGGCCACAAATAACAGTGCGCGTAACATGTTTCAGCAATATATCAAGCATTTGGAATAAAAAGTTCAAATTAAGATCACCGGCGTGCTGTACTCGTCAGCTGATTAAAACAGGAGAAAGTGACCATTCAAGTAATGGTCAGGATTGTGAACATTGGGCTAAGCATGTGCCAAAGAATCGCATGTAAGTGACAACTTTCTTTCATGGAATACTTGAATGAGCAACACGCCTCGGCGGCCTTGACTGCATATATGGGCAGACCATCAGACAGTATTGATCGGAGTACCCTTAGGAATGGCTCAGAAGCGACGAAGAGTAGAAGGTAGATTGGAATGCCGCTGATCATATTGCTGCTGCTTATAGACAGATGGGCCGCAGAAGAAGACAAAGGAACAGTTTTTGCAGGTGTTGGGAGGAACCAACTATCGCCGTCTTTTTGTTTGTGTGTATGGACTTTGGACGCTGTTTTATCGTGTCTTCCACAATTTGGACGCTGTCGGGTCGTGTTGAACCCAGTGGCCGCAGACACACCAACAACATCCCTTCTCACTGCTTGTGTCGCTGATGCGCCTCGCAGCTCATCATGCTGCGCAATGAAGAGAGGCCTTGTGGAGCCTTTTCGTATGGTTAGGAGGTCCGTGCACGACGCTGGAGGTTTCCCACGTCTCTGACATAAGCCCATTGATTCATGGTTCGTTTTTCCCCTGCTCCAGACTACCGTCATCTCGTCAACGTACCCCTCGCTCTTATCTAGTCATCAGTATGGCACAGCAACCACCGCCCCAGGGCATGCCTCAGATGATGCCTGACGGTCAGGACATGTCCGGCAACTACTATCCACAACAAGAGAACGACCTTACGGGCGGCCTACCCATCAACCTCGACTCCCTACGAGATGGACCCCCAGGCAGCAAGCCGTTCTATCCTTACTCTACTCTCATCCGGTATGTTTCATTCCACAAGTGGAATGCCGCTGCTGGCATCAGACGGCTTCCGCGTGTCCTTCGAGCGGTATGCTGACCACATCACAGCTATGCGATTAAGGGATCTCCAAATCAAAAACTTTTACTGGAAGATATATATTATGCTATCGAGTCCCGAGTATGTCACTCGTCTGAATGGCGATATTTGGATAATTAAGCATTTTCTTTTGTTTTCGCATCTTAGTTTCCATACTTTAGAACTGCTCCCAACGGGTGGAAAGTGAGTATCCAGTCTTTTTTTTGTCGCGCTTTCAAAGGCCCAATGGTTACTCGCGACGCGGTGTCGCGTTCGCGCTGTTGTTGTTTGACTGGCCCTATTTGTTGTGGAGAGTTTGCAGTCCACCAAACTTGATTTCTGCACACATCTTCGATACTGCAATGCTGATAATTTCTCCCTCAGAACTCTGTTCGCCACAACCTCTCCCTCAACCCCTGCTTTGAGAAGGTCCCCCGACCTCTTACCGATCGTGGGAAGGGATCTTATTGGACCGTCAATGACAATGTAGATCCTCGTACGGGTGTTCATCGCATCCGAAAGAAGAAGGCGAAAGGGGCGAAGCGAGGTTCAGAGGAGGCCGATCTTGACTACAGTCCCGATGGATTCCAAGATCCTAATGCACAGTTTGTACCTCCTATGCCCACAGAAGAAGCCGGTCCCAGCAGGCAAGTCCCTTTCCCCCCTCCTTATACGTAAGTATCGAGTTATCGTATGTTACTACTACAGATTTACTAATAAAATGAACACAGCTTCGACCCCAATTTTCAAATGATTGGTGGAATGCGGTTCCCGCCTCCTGTTCCTATGCCCATGAACCTGGAGGAAGGACTTGAAGTTGACGAGAACGGCAATGTCGATTGGAGACGAGCCTGGTTGAGGGAGATAGGGCACTTGCAACAAGTCACGGCTGAGCAAGAGAAAGCGGGTGCTGATCCGGAATGGTACAGAATGATGCTGTTCCGTGTGAGGAGCGCTCTCATGCCTCCCCCAATGAACCCTGAGGCATTGATGCATGGTCTTCCCATGGCACCTCCGCAACCAAACCCTGCGGAGGTTCCACAACAGCAAGCACCACCCCAGCAGTAGGCGAGCGTTTGATTCCAGCTTAGACTTCAACTTCTTTTTTGTATGGTCTGTACGTTTAGTTTAATCTTTCTCATCAATTCAATTCGGAACTGGAATAGCCGACGGAGGATGAGTAAGATATCGTGAGAAAACGTTAATGATCATCTTCACGTAATGATTCGATTTTCAGTGATCTTCACCTCGTTGATTCAAGGACTCTAGAAACAACGCAGCAATGTCGCCAACAGCAGTGTCTTTGAATGCAAGCTCCTCCGCATCTGCCTCCTCTTCCAAGGGACCCGCACTGGTGATTGGATCTCTTTCGACAGCCGGAAACGGGAAATATCAATCGTTAATTTCTGAATTGGAGGCAAGTCGTCAGGTGGACAGGCTGCTTCTAGACCGATTGGTAGATAGAGGTAAGAACACCGAGGTCATATCCGAGGAAGCTTGTCTCATCTTTCATATCTCAAGCGACGACCTTGAGCCCAGACTGTTACTCGTCTGTTCATGTCTCTCTCGCACCTTCAGACTACGAAACTCTGTCACCACACCTCTCATCTCTCTTATCTCAACTTCTCACAGGACTGACGCCGCTAGGCACTCTACATTTACTCGACCCTTCCTCCGCGATCCAATCTCTCCCGACAGAGCTGACATTTGCTGGGTTTCAAGTCCTTTCCACTCTTACGGAAGAAGGCTCTTTACTTGCCCAGAAACCCGCGCATGCACACACAGTGACAACTTCTCTTCAACCCGCTTCTGTCCCACTTTTGAACCGCAAAAAGACTGACCCAGCGACGAAGAAGGCGCTCTGGACCCTCAGTGCGCCTGCGACGCCAAGGATTGATGCTGAGGCTCTTCTCACAGCGGCAGATAAGGCGCGGCCAGTGCCGACATGCGAGCCTGTAGATGTCACTAAACCACGGCGGAAGAAGGCGTGCAAAAATTGCTCGTGTGGTCTGGCGGAGCTAGAGGAGGAGGAGCGAAAGTCGGGCAAAGTCGTCTTTTTGGATGGGGCGATAGATGGGGATGCGAAGGAGATAACACAGACTGAAAGGGATCGCCTGATCCAGGCAGCCAAGGCAGCTCCGAAGGCGACCAGCAGCTGTGGCAGCTGTTTCCTCGGCGACGCGTTCCGTTGTGCTGGCTGTCCGTACCGCGGTGCGTTTTGAACATTACGTTCACAGCGTTTTTGGCTGATTCTGTCATTGTAGGCCTTCCAGCCTTTAAACCCGGCGAGAAAGTGGAGATCGACTTCGGCATGGATGACATTTGATAAGCTAACTGCATCTTTAGAGGAGACGGGACACATTCAGCATTTATCCCTTCCTATATAACCCGTATATCACTGTTGTCTACATGTATTTTCCTTCTTTTCATCTGCTTTATCATAATAGCATGCCATTGACCCAGGCTGGTTGGTATATGGACGAAAAAGGGAACATGAGCAAGTCGGGATAATGCACTCTATCAAGCGTATAAAAATGAATGATTCCCGATCCACGTGACGAAACGAGGACAAAAACTTGAGCTTCAACGTCCACTCAGATTGTAAATGACGGATCTTCCGACCGCGATCACCTCGCAGCCAGAGGCTAGTACATCCGCAACCACACAGACAATGTGTAGCATCTGCAATGCCCGTGATTCGATCTACACTTGCCCAGGCTGCTCTATACGCACTTGTTCATTACTGTGCTCGACCGGTCACAAGAGCGCGACAGGTTGCACTGGTCAGCGTAACAAATCCGCGTATGTCCCGATGAACAAGTACACTTGGGGCACCATGATGAATGACTATGTGTTCCTTGAGGATGTTGGTAGGCGCGTGGGTGATTGGGGTAAGGAAATTGTCAAAGGTGGGTATGTTTTGCACAGGTATAGTGGTGCAGGGCGGGGGAGGAGTGGCGATGGTAGAGGAAGGGGTAAAGGTCGAGTGGGAGGTCATACGAAGCGCGATTTGCTGAAGATGCAGTTAGAGGCTCGGGACATTGATATGGATATTCTTCCTGTTGGAATGGAACGGCGAAAACTCAACCAATCATATTGGGAATCCAAGTGTGTCCTCCATTACTTGTTCTTGAGTGTATTCTATAATAAATTGGGTTTATCACTCCCTCTTGGTAGAAGCCACACTGCGTTTTTAACTGTGGAATTCAAGATACATCCGCCACACGATCCCCTCGCTCCATCTTCCCAATCTTCAAGCCCATCGCTAATACTTCTGACACATAGAAATGACATGAACACTTCCCTCTTGAACCTAGCACAACAAGCAGCAGAACGGACTCTGTCGAGAAAAAACGTCGCGCCAAAAGATTGGCTCAGGCGCTTCCTGTTCCCCGACCCGGATGACCCAGATTCGTTTATATCTCCGCATTTTGTAATGGCAGCCCATCTGGACCCTCGTGCTGCTGCGTTTCAAAAGTCACAGCACAAAAAAGCTTACTTCCGTTTCGATTCATCTCAACCTCTTCTAGATCTCTTACGAAATACCCACTTCATAGAGTTCCCAACTATTGAAGTTTGGGAGGAGTTCAATGGGCCAGTGGTGGATGTACAGGGGATGTTGAAAGAGCTCCCTGCAGATAACGAGCCAAGCACAAAGCGAAGGAAACTTTCGGAAAAGGCGGGAAAAGAGGCCATACACGGGCTACTGGGAGGGTATGGAAGCGATGTAGATGAGGAGGAAGCACCGAAGCCCCCGGATGGACTAGGTTTGTTGAGCGGTTATGCAGGGAGTGATGAGGGTGGTGATGGTGATGCAGGTGACAGCGAGGCAGAGACAGGTGGGGATGAAGCAGTACTAGAAGGAACTGACGACGAAGGGGAAGTTGAGGTTGATCCTGAAGTTCTGGTAGAGCTGATGCGGCATGCTCATAGTGACGAGATATGGGCAGAAAAGATCGGAACAGACGATGATGTTGACTGGGGGGCGTTGGGAGATTGAGGGACCTAAATGATGTGGACTGTGTGTTAAACGTCCTGTCTTCGAAGATCGAGTAATCCTTTCATGAAGAGTTGTACTTCGAGGACAGAATTGACCGCATGGCTCAGAGGCGTCTCCTGCGTATTACGGATAGGCGATGCAGTTTTGACTTCCACTTCCCAGAGGGTATCGGGGTGAGTTGGGATAGGTTGTTGCGTTCTGGGGTCCACCTTGATTTACGAAATGTTTCAGTGTACAGTACTACCGTTCTATGATATCCATTACCTGTTCCTGCTGAAACATGAGAATAACGAGAGTGCCACGTCTGAAGATGTATCCGCGTTTGTAAATTTGAGAACGCCGTCTACAAAGATCGATTATGAACATGAGGAAGCCATGAAAGGACTTACATGTACCCCAATGAAGCCGCGAAGCTTAGCGCATCACCTATAACCTCGCAAGTGGCCCATGGACGTACAGTTGCCTCAGGATGCACTCGGACAGACTCTGGTTTGAGATAAGTGTATAGTATCCTGTTCAAAGGTGAACCTTTTGTAATACAGTAAGATACACACAGCATAAATGTACCATCCCGAGTCCGGATCTGTTAACTCTTTTTTTGCTCTCAACAAGACAGGATCAGTGCCCGAATCACGTTGAAGTTGCGCGTCAAGAGGCTCAAAGACGATTTCCCGAGTGTGCATCGGCCGAGATGATTCACTGTGGAGAGTTATACGATTAAGTATTGCTTTAAGATCACGGGAGAAAAATTCTCCAAAGAGAGCAACTTCGTAGTAATGAGATGACATGTTAGTTTGTGAGCTCGTCTCGTCTCGTTCAAAGGAAAAACTAAGAGTGTGAGAACTTTACTACCAATTTTGGAGACCAATCATCTGGTCTCCGGGCGATCAGGGTAGAATTACAACAATCAAATCCTCACATTACTTCACCATAATTCAGGCAGATATTTATCTGCTCGCAATCCATCAGGTGCATTGTTATTCTACCTTTATCTGAACCCACCTATAACTGGACCCAGAAAAGAACAAACACATGCAGAATGTGGCGCACTTTTAAAGCATACGTCGAGTACATAATGCCTGAGTTACAGGGATATTATTATGATAGACTTCTAACTACGATTGAATAGTAACTCGGCGAAGCTGTCGACAATAGTACAGCAGAATTAATACAGATATCAGTGGTAGATGCCTTGAGCTTGAGTAGATTCCGAACGATGAATGTTTAACATTCAACTTCAAAGCCTCAACGCCCATTTGCTACACGTGGACAACGATATTTGAAAATCAGGAGGGATCGATGCTCCAACTGCGCACATGATAGGCATCCAGTGACAATGGACCAGGGCTCAACAAAGTGGGTTGGTGGGGGAGTTGACAGAAGAGTGACCCACGTGAGATAGCATTGCCGGAGATGAAACAAGGCAGGCAACTCATCACCGCCTTGTCATGAACAGCCCGCAATCCGTCAATTGCCTTCTCCGTTCACTGTAACCATGAGTGCAAAGGATTCAGCTTACTCTGGGTCCAGGTCCTATAAACCCTCTAAAGGTCAGCCGCGTTTTTCAGGTCCTCTCAGATATGGGCTACTTCAAGTACCTGTTATTGATCTTTCTGTTTAAAGCTCGCCCCACGCGCGTAGACCACACCAAGCAACATGCAGAGCACTCCAGACGCGACTCCAAGCCGTCTGAGTCTTCTAAACGGGACACCGATCACTACTCGCAGCACTACCAGTCTACATTAGCCGAAGAACGAGTCAGTGAAACCGATCGAGAATCGTCCTCGACTCGTCTATCAACCAGACAGAAGTCTGTGACTTCAACATCTTCCTCGGACTATTCTGATGACCAAACTGAGTACTCTACTACGGCGCCGCTCTCCATCTCAAAGGTTACTCGACGTTCTAAGATACCCTCAGATGGTGGTTCTGACCGGCGTCGACTTGCAATAGTCCAAATGGATCCACTCGAAGACTCACCCCCGAAAAAATATAAAAAGGACGACCAATTTCAAAGTTCTTCTATTCGTACACGACGTGGAGTTACATCAGATCTTACAGGAATTGCGCTGGTTGCCCCGCCTGACGCAGCACCCTCATCTTACACTCATTTAACGCCTCCTACTACTGCACCTACTACCGCAGACATCACCGCTCAGAATAATTGCATAAAGAAGCGCCGCAAGGATCCGTCTGACGTAACGAGGAGTTTAGGCCGAGAATCTGGAGCTGCTGATCAGGGAGGACCAGAGGCTTTGGAAGAAACACTTCCGCAAAACACTGTCGAGAACACTCTGCCTGGTGATCAGCAAAATAAGCTTCCACAATTATTATCTTCCGGTGAAGTTTCGGATTCGTCTAATCAAACACACGAATTGCTCTCTCCTGGTCAGGCGGGACCTGGTATCATGCGCAGAAACATACCAACCTCACTCGTCACCACACCTGAAATAGGGGAAAAGAAGGATGTTGGCGTCCGGGTTGCCGCGCCCGTCATTGTCAATCTCGAATTAGCGGGGGCCATTAAAAGGAAAGATACCTCAAGTCATTTGGACACTACTGTCCACCAAGTGTCTGCTGTGCCTCTCACCTCTCAAGACAAGTTAGTCTATCTTCAGTACGAGCCTGGTAAGCCGATTTGGATCTATGACATTAATTGCTGTTTGATCTCACCTGTCATAAATTCTGCTTTCAAAGGTGTGCATTCTACTGCAGGCCCTCTCCCACATTTACCACCTCCTCGAGCTATGTTCAATATTGACGCCAAATCGCCTGTCCCTCCTCGTCCACCTCGTCACAACTCCCCTGTTTCGTCAAATAGGATAGGTGATATTGAGGCTGCTAAAAAGCCTTTACACTTCCCACCTTCCGTGACGGATGTTCTTGTTTCACGGACTCCAGAGCCGAAGATCCAGGTAACCCTCGAGTCGGCAGAGGGCAAAGCGGTGCCCTCAGAAGGCTTGCAACCAGAAGTAGAAGTAACGTGCGCGTTGTCTTCTGCTCCATCATGCATCAAACTTTTTGACATGTTCAACTTTACAGCTCAACTATCACTTCCGTGTTACACCAACTCGAATTAGTACATCGACGTGAAGGTGCCTTTTCATCTTCGACGACGACAACGTCTGTCTCGGATACTCCCGCATCTCAACCGTCGATGACTTCCGAAGATGACCGTCCGCATGGTGACGCCAGTGTCCTCGTTGGTAGTCAGCCTTCAGATGAACATGCATCTGACGATGCCGCCGTTCCTCCGATTACCGTGATAAAACCAATACAACACATAGAAGAACAAGACGCTCATGAAGAACAGGATGTCTCGACTGACATGATCTCGTCTTCGACTCCAAGGCGACACGTAACTGATGACTTGTCAACACATCGTTCCCAATCGCCTTTATATCAAGGTCATACTACCGAGACCCCTAGTCCTCCTCCTAAAAGTTTCCGGAATAGTTTGACGACCAACCTCAAACGGTTGTCGACTTCCCTTCCTCGCACATCATCCTTATCTTCCAAGTCTCGTCGATCTACCGACACATACTACTCGTCAAGGACACCGTCTCCAGCAATGCAATCCATTCCCATACCCCCACCTCGCCCGAAAATTATATCGTCGTCTCCGCCTGCGATGTTCTGCACTGAAATTTCTGCAAAGAAGACATCTCTCGAACGCTGTATGGTCTACGCGCAGAAAATCAATGAACTCTATATGTACGACTCGGGTCTTAGCGATTGGACCATTGAGGCTAAACAACGAGGTACGCTTGGCTCATTCTTTATACTTTATTGACATTGAAAAATCACTCAGCAAATAACAATCGGCCCACCGTCGCGTTTTCTTCGCACACGTTCACTCCACAGCCGAGGCACACATCTCGTTCATCCATAATCTCTGAGTTCCCTCGGCGTCCTGATGCGTCGATGGCTACCGACCTCACTAACAAGTCAGTTGATCTTGCCCCTGCTGCCCCTCCTGTCCTTCCATACCCCTCACTTGCAAACAACGTGTATCAAGTACGGTCATCGTCGTTGGCGAACAACACGCCACCTGGTTCCATCCGTTCCCTCGCTTCTTCAAGTTCTGGTACCAAATCAAGCGGAGGCTTCTTCGCTTCTCTCGGCAGAAAGAATAGCATTTCCTCGTCTAAGAAACCAGGGTTGGCGCAGATCGCTACCAACCAACAAGCAAGGGTCCTCACTAAGCCTCCTCCAGCAGGCGCTCCTCGCCTCATCAATATATCCACTAGTCCCGTGGTCCCCGGTGGTCCCCGTGCAATACCCAATCGCCGTGCGGCACGTTCACAGACTCTCATGGGTACTACAAACTCGTTCGCTTCCAATGCCTCAAGTACAGAACGCAGTGAGGCACTTGGGCGGCGCCCATCATTACTTGAGACCACGTCAAGCCCGGAACCGGCGGTCATTGATGTTACTCCAGACCCTGAGTTCGTTCGCCAGGTCGACAAGCTTGCGCACCTTCTCCCAGAAGCAGATCGAGGTGTGCTCGAGGGATATCTGCGCCGCGCTGGTCAAGACATCTTGGCCATTGGCCAATATCTTGAGGACGAGAAAAATGGCACAGTCAAACCTCCATGGTAACTTTTCATTCACTCGATTCCAAATGCTTCTTTCCTCAAGGTTTACTTGGACCTTTTATTTTGTTTCTGCTGTTTTCTCTGTTATGATGTTCTTCTATCTTTGCACTGTCACCCACACAATCATTGCCTACATATCACCTGCATTTGTAAATCCTCAGGAACAGTGTTTGGATTTTTACCCACAATGTGTACGTCGACTAATGAAATAACGTTGATACCTTTTAATCATTGTCCATTGGGAATAACCGGCCTGAATTTGCTACTACTACGCCGATTTGTTGAATTGTTGGGAAATCCTTCTTGGATGAGAATATGTCTGTACAAACAAGTGTAGCAGGCGACATACCTTGGACATTAGGTACCTGTTGAGGTGTTGAAGACCAGCCGCCGTAATGGGCATGACCGCGGATAGCATTCTGATTACTGATAAGGATACTCTCAACCTCATTTGCGCTGTCAGATTGATCAGTCGTCGAACGGTAAGATCGCTCAGTTGGCGCGGCAAAAGGTTGTCGATGTGATTTGTTCCTGACATGGCCATGTTGGGGTTGTTGACCCATAGTGGCGTTTACTGGGATTTGAGGCCCGAAAGGCATGGTCCTATTCACTGGTAGTGGCGTCCTCTGGATCTTATGAGAGCACAACCCGGGATCAACCAATGGTCAGAGGCACAGAGCAAAGGCACAAACACCACTGGTTTCCATTCCATTAACGACAGCACTCAAGTTGGCATTGTTCATGGCACTGATACCCATCCCAAATTGTCTCGGTGGATGTTGTCTCGGTTGATCCTCATGCGAATGGGTACCAAATCCCGGGAGGTTATCGTGCCCATTGGAATGAGGGGCAAGCAGGGCTTTACGCTTGAATTTATCGAGCTGAAGCTGAGTGTACTGACAATCAGGGTGAATGTTATGATAAGAAATCACCAAATTAACCTTAAGCTTTTGGTACTCCTTCTCTCGATCTCTCGATGCATCCTGAAGCTCGTGGATCTTTCTACGTTCTAGTTCGAGATCTCTCTCGAGGTCTAAAGATGAATTTCGGGTTACGCGAAAATTCTGAATCCCTTCACTAACTCACCAGCCGCCTTGCCGTTCAGCAGGGAAATTTCGCTATTGGCTACAACGGAAACGAGATGAATTTCAGGTAAATTGGTCTGAAATCCTCTTCACCTTCTCTGATTACGTTTTCTAACTGTTTTTGAAGTTGTGCATTCTTGTCATTCAAATTGCGCACAACTGCTTGCTGGAACGAGCTGCAAGGGGAAAGGTTCCGAACACCATCCAGCAGTATGGACAACAGGCTTCACTTCTCTTGGAAAATCTGATACTGCCAGAAAGAGATAGCACTTGAAGGAATGTTAGCTGAAATCGCCATGGATCCAAACACCTACCGAGAACAGATTTCCAAGATAGTCGATGGTGTCAACCCGGATAAGACAGACTAAAGCGAATTGCAAGTTTGACATTATATGCAGCAGCCAACTTACGGTTTTGTAATCATTTGATGGTTGAAGTGAACAGACCTGACACGACCACTCTTACTAGAAGGGATCGTGCGATTTTTTTAGCCAGACGTACAACGACATCATCCCTGTGTATTGTCAGAAAGGCGAGTGAGATTCTTAGAGGATACACTCACGGTTCTCTTAGAGAGGTATCACATGCTATCAAAGGAAAGAATGAACTCATTGCGTAGAAATGACAGTATCACTTGGAGAAACACGCCTGGGCAAAGACGGGAAGCGTTGAAGAGTTCGCTAGCACAGCCAACTAGCATACAGTGAGAGTTACAGCCAATGGACGCTTCCTACAACCCATACCACAGAATATATGCGAGCCTGGGTGACCGTTTTTAGTATTCACGCAACCAAAGATACGGCAACATACATGTTGTCTAGCGCAGCGCCGCATAGTGCAGTAAGTCCTACAAATCAGGCAGAACAAGACAGAACATACAACCACGGCCTTATCTGTGAGCGGTTGTCGGCACGTTAATCGATTGCATTTCAGGTCGATGTCCATTGATATCAAAGACTCGAGACAAAGAGTCAGCGGATGGTAGATAACGTATTGTTAACCATTTACTGAGAGTTGATTGGATACGAACGCGGCCCGCGTATGTAGAACTCGTGATATTATAAACAAGGAGATGCTGGAGTGTTTTTCTGACGCGTCGTTTGCATCACATGACGGTGAACCTCGATCACGTTCATAACTCTTGTGGAGAACTTGCTGAATCAATTAACTCCGTTGGTCGCGATCGGAAGCTGGCCGGAAGAAGACGTGTCGATCATACTACGTACAAAACTACGTAAGAACTAGAAATGAAGTCTATAGTGATTGCGTGGTAGGTACAGATGAGTGGGAAGACCAAAATCAGGTATACATTTAGAAGCATCAAGAAAGCAAGTAGACCACACGAAAGCTGAAAGAAAAAGGAACTAGGTTGAAATCATACCCGGGTCTTCATCATCACTAAATGTTTCAGCAAAAATTTCTTTACCCTCGATAGGCAGTGCCGGGAGGTGTCGAGGAGGAACGGAGGGATCGTCACGCGAGACTTTGAATCGACGCTTACGTTCCTCATTCCAAATTCGCTCCAACGATTCTGTGAGATTCTTCAGTCCAAACAAAAAACCTCGATCAGGTTTATCAGGATAATGCGGGGGAAACCTAGCGTAAAGAAGTCCGGACTCTGGATCGACTTCCGCTTGATAGCCTTTGGAGCTGGAAAAGACCTCATGGGAGGCATCCAACGCGTCGTAAGGAAGCCAGTCCCTACCAGTGGTCGTATGGGCAAAGTCAACTATGCGAACATCGACGTCACCACGTTTCTTGCGTCCGTTGGAGCGCTTAGCGACCGATCCAAGCAGAAGATCTTCGCTATGCGATCGGCGTAGTGTAGGCTCATCAACCTTCTTGTCATACCCCTTGGATGAGCGACGCTCTAGTGACTCACCGCGTTTGGTGCGGGACGAAGGGTTTTCAAGCACGGATGTACAAAACGTCTCTTGTATTTCTTGATCGCCATCGTAGATAAGGAGGATACTACAGCCATAGAATCGGTATCCTTTCAGACGACTGATGATACGAGCCAACGCATATAGTTTTTGAAGCAGAGCAGGGATGTGATAGACCAATAGGCGCTGCCCATTTGAGAGGAACTGCGCTAGCACAGCGTCAAAGTCTTCAGCCCGTATTTCTCTACCCCGATATTTGTCCCGAGTCGTGTATGATTCGGTGACTAGGTTCCATACCTTGCAATATATGATAAAAATCACGAAGAAGCTTGAACCTACGTCGAACGCTCACCTGCATCCCACAAACTCTAACTCCCAAGGAACGACTGGTGGTCCTATCGCACTTCTTTCGTTGACTCTTCTTCTTTGCAAGAATAGCATCCATGCCATATTGTCGCGTACCCATTTTGAGATCCATCACACACGGACGTTTCAATCTGCCAGTTAGGTCTTCCATCAGGATAAAATGCTTCTGACGCGTAACACCCTGGTCAGCTGTAGGGTCCTCCATGAACGGCTGAGCTTCGTCAACCGGTATGTATGAACAAGATCGGCGCAAAGGATGGAGGGAGTCCAAAGATCGGGAGCGGCTCCGACGACGGTTGATAGAAGGCGGAATGTCAACAGCGTCCACTGAATCAAAATCCATTTCAAAGATACCCAGCATACTCTTCTTACTTTCCTGCTCGAGTTCAAGACGCTCCAATTTGTCATTCACCATGATTGTTTCGCTGCGAACGCGGCGCACAGGCGTATCACCATCTGAATGCACTTTATGATCGGCTTCCTCCCTACGGCATACTAGTTTTCTCGTCCGTCTAACACGATTCTTCAGTGAATTCGCCGTACCATCCCCTTCCCTATCTGCAGTATCACCCTCGTCCTCCGTCCTGGCAGAGCTAGCGCAGCGTCCCCCAGTTCGTCGTCGAAAACGCCTCAAGACAGTGTTAAAAACGTGATCCTTCAGTCGTGTGTTGACAACCGTCGAACCTGTCCCACCAAACCATGGCGTGCTTAAGAGCTGTTCTGGATTCGAAGCACGTATTTGAGGTCGGATAGGCGATTTCTCACTTTCTGTCCCACAGTTGAGCCTCTCGTCCAAACCTGGCGGGAACATACAACTGACGGGCGAATTAAGAGGGGTCGGCGCATCGAGCTGGCATGCGAAAGTATAGTTCTGAAGTGAGCTCGGCTTTCCCTGGGGAATGGAGTTCAGGGCCGGAGTAGAAGCACCAAGATCAGGGCTAGAGGCTGTGCCTGAGCTGAGACAACTGCGATGAAGCTGTCTTCTGGCAATTATAGCGGACCCGTTCAGCCCGGAGTACGATAACGAGCGATTTCGATTTCCACCTAGCATCCATTCGGGTATGATATGCCTATTACGGTCCAAAACAACTTCAGGCATCTCGGTTTCGTCAGTATCACTTTCGTTGTTTTGCAATCGAGGGCGGCAAGTGCGTGGCGGGATGGGGATACTTGAGGACGCGAAGGCAGCTTCTGTGGAATTGTGCTTTGAACCCAGGCCCGATGATGGAGAAGGTGATCGAGGAGAATTTGGAGATCGTGACAATTTCGGAACGCGCCGATAGTTTACTAGCATGACGCCCATATAGCGCGGTATAAAATCTAGAAGCGGCGGTGCTTCTCGTTCCACTGCTTCATAGAAGAGATTTTCGCGCGAAACAAGGGGCTAGGACAAGAAAATAGCGAACAATACAGTTTGAGTTCGATTCAGAAAAGGATAAAAAAAATCTGGATTGGCGAACCTTGCATACAGCTTGCCTAGTAAATTTATAAATGGCGCTATGTCCGCCGACTTGATTGCGAAACGGCCGTAGAGGAATATGAGGTAATTTCTCGTAGAGGTCGTGAAAATCAAGATCAGACGAATCTCCACGTCCTAGCACATTTGTAAGGTGTCGATGGCTGAGCGATATCTCATTGAAATTGGTTGAATGGATGAAATCGTCGGAAGGGAAGGGAAGGGAAGTCGTAGAGGTGGAAGTTGTAGCCGATGCAGTTTCCCAATTCGACTCATCATCTGTAGACCATGGCGAGAAGGACTTCGAGGCGTCCGGAGACACAGGAATTCCCGCTGTTTGACGAGATGTAGCTGAGGTCTGAATAGGGGTAAGAGACCTTGAGTGACATGCTCTCTGTCTTGATGATACTGATGGTTCGGCTGAGGGAGAACGTGAGAGAGTAAACCTACTGGCTGACTCTGCTGTTGAGAGATGGAAAGATGACGACAAAGGCCGGCTGGATGGTGAACGCGACGGAGAAGGCGATGGCGGATATGCACGCGAAAGAGAACGGACGAAGGGCGATGGCAGGTCATGAAATACAGTGTCAACGGTTGAAGACAGATCGGGCAAAACGACTTCATCGGTAGGACGTTCGCGTGGTCTTCCTCTCCCGGCCTCATGTCTCGTCCCGACTTCCTTCCTTCGCTGAGACAAGTCGCTGACACTGGAGTCACGCGTGGAAACCTTTCTCTCCTTCGAACGTAAATCATCTTCTCGCACGCTGTCCCGTGTCCGAGCGCGTTCCAAGGCTGTAAAACTTTTCTCCCGTCTGACAGCAGCCGCCTCACGGTCCGGCCAATCTGACCGTTTTACGAACTCAAACTGGGTTGCCGCAACTTGAGCTGGCTGAGAGGTGCCCCCCTGTCTGCGGGGACAGACTGAACCCTCGTTGGCTCGATCACTGGATGTTGGTTCATCTGGACCAGCAGTTTCTTTGAAGAGTTGCAGTGAGGCAGCCACTTTGCGTCCTTTGCCTGCGGTCGGAGGAGGTAATGGAATGATATCAGGACTAGACGTAGAGGAAGAAGACGAAGAAGACGCCGAACTAGATCGACGATGAAGCAACCGAGAACTTTTGGAAGGTGAGCTGAGGATCACATTTTCGTAGGCAGAGGAACTCGAAGGCAGGGTCAGCGCGCGGTTGGTAACTTTACGCGGAGGACGCTTGCTAGTGAGAGAGGACCTTTCTGTGGCATAACCGTCGGAATCTGCAGCATTTTCGTCGGTCCTGGTCCGCGAAGGAGGTCGTACGGAACGGAGACCTTTATTTGACAACAAAAGCTTGTCAGCGACGTCAGCGGAGTCTGGATCGAGCGTCGCGAGACGAGGAGATGAGAGAGCAGTTACGGTACCAGAACTTGGAGGAGAGAGGGGGAAGCGAAAGTAGGACTGCTTGAATTTCTTCACATCCGATGGCAACTGAGAAGTATCAGCCCTATGTTGATCCTCACGCATTTGCCTGGAGATGAACGGAGCGCCCAGTCGTTCTATAGTGGGTTGCTGAGTCAGACAGACGAGAATTTTTTTTTAAAAAAAAAAAAGCAGGGAAGACATACAGGACGACTGAGTGGTATGGAACAGAGGCAGAGATTAGCAGCAGCAGCACTTGTAAATACGAATGGGGCAGACAAAACTGGCACTGGTCGGCCGTTTTCGATAGACGGGTGATATCACAAGAGTACCACGTGCAGAAGACCGGAGCACTCCGTTATTTAATGCAAACGTTCAAAAACATTGCTCCATTCCGTTCGTATTCCCAAGATATCTCTTTCACACCTGTCATATACTGTTCCGACACACGTTTGTGCCTCTCTCCGGTTATGGGTTGTCCAATATAGAATCTGGTCTTCGTCAAAGCTTTACGGGCGCAACCTTCATGGGAGATCCACGGATTCTTACCAATAGCCGAAATGACGATCATTCAACCTCACATGGCTCTCGGAGATGGTACCACCAGTTATCGACTACTTACGTCCCGGGGCTCTCGTTCATATCGATTATCTTTCGTCAATCTCCTTCCATATCAAGCACATCTGTTTAGATTTACACGCCTCTTGCCTCGTTTTCCCTTTCAAATAACCGCTTCAGCAACATAACCGGATATCAACGTGACCGCCCCATTCAAATTAGGCTGAACTTTTCTGTCCATGATTGTTTGTCAAAGAGACTTCATTCCGCGAGTGTAACCTCAGTAGAACAGTTGAACGATAACCCTCGTCATATGTTCCTGACAGGTGTACATGTGCCATTTTTGTCGTAGGATATAAAAAGAATCTTCTGGCAATGTGTGATGTCATCATGACTTCTCACCTGCAATTTCCAATATCCTTGTACATGGGTGAAAGCCCATTCTAGGAAGTTCCTTTCTGAAGCATTTCTGTCGAGAAATAGAGAGTAAGTCAAAGCGTGACTTGGTCAATGCGTGAGATGACAACTGTGGGAATTTTGTAGAATTATATAAGGAGTGAGTCCCTGTGAAACTTATTCTTTTGCCTTCCCATTTGCCATTTGTAAGTCTTCACCTCTGTTTTTTTAGCAAGCCTTCTTACCTGAATTTGAAAGTATAAAAATGGCTCTCATACATTCCAAGGATGAATTTTTGGATGTGGGAATGCTTCAGGCATTTTCAATCAGGCCCTCACTTTCATTTGGTTCTACACCTCAAGTTCACGCAGAACAAATGATATCACAGTTGTCATCATCAAACACTGTATCTGGCTCCACAGGGGTACAGGATGACGGTCTTGATCCCTTGTTTTCTCATAATCTTCCAAGGTTAACTGAGGTGAAAGAAAAAGTAATCTTAAGAGTCAAATCAGGAGTCTTATACACATTCATTTATAGGGAAACACTCAGCACAATCAAAATGTTCCAATCAAGGAAAATGGGAATAATTCTTGTTCCTATCCAAACACATTTCCCTCATTGCTTCCAATGAACATCCTTCAAATGAAATATTATGAGATTATAACACATGTCCCCCAACAATCTGGCTCAGACCAAGCAGGCAGTTCTCATCTTATGCCACCTCTTATGGGTGATCAATATGTCTCTACCAATGACATTGTAGAATTCAACCTCGCCAAGAGATTTCCCTCGAAGCGTATTCCCAATTTGTCCAAATGCTCCCCAGGATTTTTGCCAGATCAGCAAACCAAATTATCCGAGGTGAGTAAATAACAGAGAAGTTATCACTTATACTGATAGGATGTAGGCTGATGACTTGTCGTTCTGTGAACCATCACAGGCATTTCATAGAATCCGACCGCGAAATTTGCCAAAACCAAGGCCGAAAAGTTTATCACAATCCTCTGTTGAAGGAGAATCCGAAATGATCCCTACGAATACTGCACTACCTGTGGCCAATGGTCATTTGCTTGCTGAATCAGCTATTGATTCATCTCGTCGAAACTCAGAACTTGCGAGCAAAGCAATGAGGGCAAAAACAACTCCGACAGGTGGCCAACAATCGAGACCATATGATCAAAAGGTTTCAGATTCGAAGCGAAAACGGACAACGAATTCTATAATTGGCGTATCAACAATGAAAAGGCGAATTATTGATGGTGATACCATCGAAGCCAATCCTATGAATCTAAGCAGAGGCGAAGTCAGATACGATGCAGCAGGGACAGTGTCTGCTGTGTCACCCACCGATGATGAAATCTATACATCACAGTCCTGCAGAGATTCAATGTCCTGGTCAAGCGCCTCGGGATCGTCCAAATCTCGTTTTGGATCGCATGCGAGATTTATCGAGTCCCCCTCATCGATGCTCGGGCCAGATCCTAAACATCCCCCACCATCAAGGCTTCAGATAATCACCTGGACGAACGAGCTTAACACCATCGAGTATCTGATCTCGCAAGGAAAAGTAGATGAAAGGGATGAAGAGAAGCTTCACAAGGTGCTGTTGAAAATTGAGGGCGCAAATTTTACGAAGAAACTTCTGCAGGACTCAGGGCTTGTTGACGCATTGAAGAAAGTGATTGATAATAGGGGTTGCACACAAAGGGTTTTAAAAAGATTAGAGTGTATTTTGCATTTCTGGGCTAGATCCAAACTTATTTAGCGATGGCGAAAAGGGAGATTGTGAACAGGCTAATAAGGTTTGGGAGCGAGGATGTTGAGAAAAGGTGAGCAGTGGAGTCCGACATGAGTCGTCATGTTTCCCACATCATCAGAGCCGACTGAGTTGTCACATTTTGTGTGATTCTATCAAGAAATTCAGAGACAGGATAAGTTGTCCATGGATAACCAAACTTGACGAGTCATATTACCAATGATTACAATGGGAACCCTCCTAGCGCTGCAAACGAAGTAGAGTACTGAGACGAGAGATGGAGAATATGTATCAATTATACAACCAAAACTTCATCTACCTTCCTCCGCTTCGCAGCAGGACACTCGTCATCTGAATCGTCTACAATGATGATCGGAGATCCCGGGTCAGCTGGCGGATCACCACTAATGTCCATGGGTGCGGGGTCCGGTATAGAGGCAGTCACAGGCAGTGGTAATGGTAGCAGAGATGGCCTGCCAGGAGCATCTGTGTTGGCAGTAGGGGAGTCAACAAGTTTGCGTACGAGAGGGCCGGTAGTCAATGGGGCGCCCAGGGAATTTCCTGGCGCACCACCTTTCTTTCCGGCCCCTTTTATCCGTTTAACCTTATTTCGCCCCTTCGCTCTCCGTTGCTTTAGGACTTTGACCATGTGGTCCTTCAGAACTTGCAAAGCCGCAACCATTCCCATCTTCTCCAAGCCCTGTAGAGTCTCCTTCGTGAGCTCACCGAACACGTCAGGGTCTAGGATGAGGGTCCGTTCATGCAATATCATGTACCCCTCTTTCGCAGAGTTGTGAGGATGCGACGGCGAATAGTCTGGATGTGACGGAGGAATAGGTCCTAATACGATTGGAAGATTAACGTCTGGGACAATTTGGCCATTAGGCTTCGCTGGTGGTGGTGGAACAGGCGGCGGCGGCGGCGGTTGCGCAGAGGACGCAGTCGACGAAGAGGGTGCAGGCGGCGGCGGAATGGAGGCAGTCGTGGTAGTAGGGGTTGACATTGAATGCATGGTCCAGGCTGCATAAGGGTTGGGGCCACTTAGCTGCGCACCTGTGTACCCAGAAGTCGCAGTACGGGGTTGTGGTATGGTCGTCATGTGAGCATGAGGAGTCGGGTATGCGAATACCCCAGTTGTAGAGGGAGTTGTAGCAGTGGCCTTCCCAGGAGTCGGTGATGTACTACTACTAGTACCCGCTGATGATAGATTCGGTGTTGCAACTGTTGCTGAGGGCGTTGAACTTTTCATTGGAAGAGGAGTGGATGTGAGTGGCGGCGGTAGTGGTGTACCTCTTAGGTCGCCCTTGACACTTCTCTTCAAGGCAGGTTCTAAAACGGCGTGCTTGTCTTTCTTCCTGCCTCGGACTGGTCCATCAACACCCTGAGGACCACCGCCGGCAGCGGCGGCTTGTAAAATCTTGATTTCTTGTTCCTCCAAAGTTTGTGAATGCTCCGGGTCGAGTTTCCAGAAAAACCCCTTCCCTCTATCGCCTCCACACCGTTCCAGCTTCTGAAAAGCCTTACTTGACGATAGATTGTGGCGAACTGAGCTCTGTCGTTACTCAATTAGTGGCATGGCCTGAGGGGCAAATGAAAAACTGACCATCCAAGACGCATCTGAATATCGATAGTACTCATGTGTATTCATGATCGACGAACATATCTCCTGCAATGTAGCCTTCTCGCCGATAGCTTTGATAGCTCTGTAGATGAGCTGGGCATACGTATAAGGAGGCTTGGGAGGCATGTCCTCCGGTTTGGGCTTCGGAAGCGGCGGCGGTTCCACTTCTCCTTTTTTCCGTTTCTTCATCACAGCTACTTTGTTGGACTTGCCGATCGAATTTGAGTTGGGAAGTTGCGGTGATGTAAGTAATGGACGTGGCTTTGGAGATGGCGGAGACGTGACTTTCATCTGAGGCTCTACTGAAGATGGTGGAAACTTATCTAGAATGGGAGGTGGCGGAGTATGTGAGGGCTGTGACGACGGAGGGGATATGGAGGTGATGTCAACAGAGGGTGAACGCGGCCTATCACGGGACGACTGAGAACTCGGAGATGGAGTGTCTTCTGGGGGAGGCGGGGGAGGAAGCACGAAGTGAAACGTGCGTGATGCAATCTGTATTTGTGATCTACAAGAGAAGGAGACGATGAGTAAGGAGAATAAGACGATGAGAAAGGGACACTCGCCTCTCCCCGAGAGGCGCTCGCGTTCCACTGCCAGACCAGACGCCGTCGACCCATGCACCGTTACGACCTATGACGACAAGAACAAAGCGATCCTCGTCCTGGTCATACTCTATCTTTGCGTGAAGACGCGAGACACTCTTGAGGGCACCGAGATCGACATCCACTTGCAAAGGCTCAGCTGTAGACGAAGTTGCAATGTTTGGGTTAGGAGCACATCGGCGACCGATAGTAACAGAAAGAGTTTGAATATAGAAAGTGAAATGAGGAAAGACAAGGGAATAATAAGCAGAAATCTTGTCCTGTGTAGGAGATAGTGGTTCTGACTTGTTATTTGGGGTTTGACTAGGGGATGCAGAGCGAGTCCGGGTATCCATGCAGGGCAGCGAGGCGTCGATGAGCTCAAGCGAAGTTCGTTCCAGTAAACTGGCAGCAATTGCCAACTCTGGTTCCAGCCACGTGACTCTGAAGAACAATAATTTAATATTTATTTATCTTGACGCCTCCGGTGGTCTCTTGTTCTGGGCCGCCGGCCATCATTAGAACCCTTGATGTGTTCACGGTTACCAGGAATTTTATTTTTCGATTGATGGCGGACAGAAAGGTACCTTTTTGGTATCTCCATCCTTGCTTGCCATGACTGGGACTACCGACGTTACGGTCGACGCAGCCAAGGACACCATTAAGAAACTCGCGGACAAGGACGCGAACACCACAAATTCTGACGTTCGTTATCTGGCTTACGGTGCGCGTCTCCGAACTGCCCTTCGCGCAGCTACCCGGTATATCGCATATGTATGCCAGTCTCAATATTCTTATAGTTACTCGAACCTCATGGGAACCCTCAGACAAGTGACATTGGCGAAGCCTTCCGCCCTGTCGTGCCTCCGTGGGTCGTGACTGCCGCATATGGAGTTTCATGGCTTTATCTTGCAGGGTATGCATGTGCTCAATCATAGATTACATTTCGGACCCATTTGACTTCACAGTGATGTGGGTTACGAATCCTACAAAGTTCACCGTCGCGGTCCATCTCCGATAGAAGCAGTCAACTTCTCTGAACCCACGCGTATTGGAATTGCGGCAGTACAACGTGCGACGTTTCAGTCCATAGCATCCATGTTTGTCCACCCATTGAGACGTAATTGCTTGGCTTGGATTGACATACAACTTCTTATCTGCAGGGCTCTTCCTGCGTTGACAATACATACTGCCGTTGCGCAGGCAAAGAAAGCATTCAAGAATGCCAAGAACGTTCGTCTTCGAACGTGGGGTCCGACTGCCACTGGCCTGGCTATCGTCCCTATTCTGCCTTATCTCTACGATCATCCCGTGGAACAAGTTACCGAGCGTGCATTTGACTGGATTAGGGAAAAAATCATAGAATCCAACAAGAGATCACAAATGCAAGAGATACCCAAGAGCAAGACAGAGTTATAAGATCTTACCCTGCATGATATCTGGTTCCCAATGGACAAAGGCCCGAGTTGAACTCGGCATTATCGGATTGTCATAGAGTTTATTTATTTTATTGTGTCGCAATGTATTTTACACATTTTGATATCTTGATGTTGCAGACAGTCCCCGGAGAGGCAGATAGATGTAACAGGAAGAACAAGTACAACAAACAAGCCATGTTCTTATTCAAAATCTTACAAAGTTGTTCTTCCCAGGGCTAATGGGATTGAGCTGATGCTACTAGGGGGAATCAGCCCCACCTCGGTTACGACGGCCGTTATGGACGACGGTGGTGTCAAGTCGTACAACGGATTCAGGATGTCGAGATTTAGCGTTGAGGGAAGGATTGGAGGGTGCTTTGGGGGTGTTGAGAAACGTGCCGGAGCTGACACACCTGAGTACAACACATGAAATGTAAAACTGTATATAACCTTACCAAGCTCGTTCTTGCCGAAGCCATCTAACATAACGCCATCACTGAATTTGTACGTCTCGCAGCATACCATGACGGGGACAGAATGTGTCTTTGCAATCATCGCCACAAGTGCTGTTCCAGCACGTGAGTAGACTGCACCATTCGCACTCAGCGAATGAGCACCAAGGAGCACAGTCGTAACCTCTGTCATAAGCGATGGCAAAGCAGGAAGAAGCGCATATGTGCAAGGTATTGGTGGTTCGACATTCGTCAGACTTCTCAGCAACGCCTTGCCTGAGAGCGGTCACGTAATTGATCAAGCAAGGACATGTCGACGTACCTTCCAAGAGAGGACGTGAGTCGACTACAATGACAGAGAAACGTTTTCCTTCTTCGTGTGCATTCAACAAAATTTTTTCCACAACCGACGATCTAGTCATGGTCAACAACTATGAGTATAATTGATTATCATCACTACAGACCTTGCATAGGTGAGGATAACATCATCGTCATTGATTTTCTTGCCTGCAAGCTCTTGAATGACTTCGTCTGCGATGATAATCCTATCCCGAATGTAGTTATCAATCTTCTGACACAGCACGTCCTTCGCCTAAAATCACCATTCAGGTCGCGTAGAAACAGTATCAAATACAGGTGACTTACGTCTTGTTCAATCATGTCAATGTCTGATCCACTGATTTCTAGTTTCAATTGCCTGATCGCGTTCCCCATCGTCACAGACATTGGACGTGCAGAAACGAGATGCGTAATCTGCGGTGAAAGATGTGTCATGAGATGTCTTGAGAGCGTGTTATTTGGTGGTGTGGTGTAGTCTTGAATAACCTAACCAGTCATGGTCAACAATAATTAGAGAAGAAAAGAGAACAAACGACTCACAGATTTGAAAGCGGTCAGCGTGGCGATACATCTCGCATTAGAGCCACATATGCGAAACTCAGAAAACAGAAGACCGAGACGAATGATAGCTGGATGAATATCGCCTTTTATTGCGTGCCCAATTGGTTTCGGAAGACCAAAATGTGAAAATATCTGCAAGCCTCGAGAGACTGCTGTATTGTCGTCTGTAGCTGTGGCAGAGTGGCTCGAAGTTTCCTTCCCCTGCGATAATTTGGCAGCGCCGCTTCCATTGGTATCCACAGATTTTTTCTGCGACGTAGATGGAGTTCTCGGTGGTTTTGATTGATTTGACTCTTTTCCAGCAGAGGGACCACCTGGGGCAGCCTTTTGAGCTAGTTTCGCCGCGCGTTGTCTCTCTTGGAGTTCTCGTCGCTCAGCTTTGGTCATAGATTTCTGAGATGGCTGAGAAGTAGGTTTGGCATCCGGTGGACCTTCGGCTTTCGTTGGGGCAGGCATTGACGGTGGTATTGAAATAATGTCTAGAGATCAGACGTGTATGGAAGTAGATTTCTCAGCCAAGAGTTTTCACGATGCTGGGTAACCTTGCTCGACTCGTCTTGCACTTCAGTGAAGGTCAATACTATCGAGTCAACTGAGATTCTCAGTGACACAAGATCACGTGCCTTTGTTACTTGTCACCCACAACCACACCGACAGGCGAGACCACGACGGCGAGGACGTCGCCACCGACGGCTGAAACCAAAAACCTTTCTCACTTTCTCCTTGTAAACTTATTGACTTCTCATAATGGTGTGCTTAATTTTTTTTAACTGCGATGATAAAAGTGACACATGTCCATAGGGTGTCCCCGCCCTTTTTCGCTGGCTTAGCAAAAAATACCCTAAAATCAGTCAGTTCATTCAAACGCTGTCTGAGTACCTTAATCTCACTTTTGCATGCTGTCGTCTAGTCTATCCCGTTGTAGAGGAGGAAGAAGTCAAGGTTACAGATGACAACGGCAACTCCGTCCCAATCCCAGTCAACACAGCGGAACCTAACCCCAATGGAGTAGAGTTCGACAATCTTTATCTTGACATGAACGGAATAGTGCGTAATGGTGTTTCCAAAATATCATTTCTGGTCACTGAAGTAAACTTACCTAAGGTTCATCCTTGTACTCACCCGGAAGGGAAGGTTAGACGCGCGTTTATATCAATATGCGACCTTGTTGAACTATCCATTCAGCCCGCTCCAGAAACCGAAGAGGAAATGATGGTGGAGGTTTTTAAGTACACTGAACGAGTGGTGAACATGATACGACCGCGGAAACTACTGTTCATGGCTATCGGTAAGCTAGCCTTTTTTTCTATTCTTGATTGTCATTTGTATCTAAAAATTTCTGTCCCAGATGGCGTTGCTCCTCGAGCAAAGATGAATCAACAACGTTCGCGCCGGTTTCGTTCTGCGCAGGAAGCGAAAGAGAAGGAGGAAGCACGAAAAGAGTCCGTTGCACTTTGGGAAGGTTTGAATGCCGAAGTTGAGTATGCACATATGTTACTCACCATTTCATCTAGCGATGGGCAAGGAAGTGAGCGAAGAGGAAAAGAACAAAGTCTCATGGGATTCCAATGCCATCACACCCGGGACCCCATTCATGACTTTGCTGGCTTCATCTCTTCGTTATTGGGTAGTTAAAAAATTGAATACTGATCCTGGTTGGAAGACAGTGAGATATCACTGATCCTCGTGACGATACCAATCTCTTACCTTTTTGCAGATGCAGGTAATTATATCCGATGCTGGCGTGCCCGGAGAAGGAGAACATAAAATTATGGATTTCATCAGGCGCCAGCGTGTTAATCCTGGATACGACCCTAATACTCGTCACGTAATTTATGGCCTGGTGTGTCTCTCAGTGCCTTTGTGATTTTCATGACCTTACGATGGTGAATAGGATGCTGATCTCATTATGTTGGCTTTAGCAACACACGAACCTCATTTCAGAGTTCTTCGAGAGGACGTTTTTGCCAACGATACTAGTCCAAATACTTGCCGAATTTGTGGTCAAGAGGGCCATTATGCTGCTCAATGTACTGGCACAAAAGCTGACGTTCAGAAAAAACCTCCCTCAGATCAAAAGCCTTTTATCTTCCTCGATGTTGCTATCCTACGTGAATACTTGGAAGTTGAACTCAACATCCCTCAGATTCCAATTCCGTTTTCATTAGAGCAAGCAATTGATGACTGGGTGCTTCTGATCTTCTTCGTTGGCAATGACTTCCTCCCCCATCTTCCCTCGCTCGAAATCCGTGAAGGCGCTATTGATACTCTGCTCAAGATTTGGAAACAAGAACTGCCGAGAATGGGCGGATACCTGACATCACATGGCCGGCTTGAGCTGGCGAGAGCACAGATCATCCTTGAAGGTTTAGCTAAAAGAGAAGACGAAATTTTCCGAAAGCGTCGTGAAGGTCTGTCTTGTTCCTGTTCCTGTCTATCCCTATCTCCGGCCATTTTTCCCTTTCTCTATATAATGTTCACCATTGACACGCATATCTTTTTGCTTTGTTAATTTTAGCTGAAGAGCGACAAGATCAGAATGCGAAACGGCGTAAGTTGGAACAACAAAGCAGTAAAGCAGGTTTTGCTACTGGCCCATCGCCCACTTTGGGCTTGACTATAAACCCTACAAACCCATCTCCCTCTGTCATACCCGTCCACCCCTCTCTTCCTAAACGTCCGAACTATGATTTTGCCGCGACCGCAGATTCAATCGGTTTGGGTGCTACAACGACTTCTCAATCTATCCAAAATGTCCCTACAGCCGCACAGGCTTTGGCTGGATCCAATCGTGATGTAGTAGCAAATCGGCGTGCGATTCGCATGGCGAATTTGAGTGCCGCCGAAGTCCTAAAGGCAGAACTGTCTGGGCTTGTACCTGTAAAGTCCCTACCTGCCAAACCTCCCTCCCCAACCAAACCTGTTGTACCTGTTGCAACCCTCGAAGCTGCACCTATGAGCTCCAGCCCAATTATACCGGGCATCAGCCCAGTCATCTCCCATGTTGACGAAGATGAGGAAGTTCCTGGCTTTGGGAATCATCGTAATGTTGTGCCTCCTGAGCTCGTTTCTAAACATGATGCAATCATCGTAGATTCGAAAGCAGATGTAGATGTGGACAGAGAGTCTGATGCTAAAGATTTGATAAATACGAATGGTGACTTGGAACATGTCGCGGGTGTGAAGCGGAAGTTCGAGGAAGGTCCTGCTGCCCCAGATGAATCCACCGACGACATCGTCGCTATTGAAGAGGAGGACGATGCTCCGCCCGACGCACCATCGGGCGTTCCAGCTCTAAAAGTGAATCCAGATGGGACGGTCGAACAAGAGGATACAGTCAAGTACGTCAATCGCTTATAATCACCAACAAGATAACTACTGAATCATTTATATAAGACTATGGGAACCCGGATACAAAGAGCGTTACTACAGACAGAAGTTTGGAGTCGAACTCACGGATACGGGATTTCGCAAGTGGTGCGTTCAAACAACTAGTTTATTTTGAGGTTTACTGATTCCCTCTCCCCAGCATCACGAAGGCTTACGTTGAAGGCTTGTCATGGGTCCTTCAGTATTATTACCAAGGTGTAAGTCCTCTTAAATTGATTTCATTGTCTGTCTGAATGCATCTGCAGACACCATCGTGGCAATGGTACTATCCCTATCACTTTGCCCCCTTTGCCGCAGACTTCGAGGATGTCGACAAGATGGAGTTGCAATTTGTCCTCGGACAGCCTTTCAAACCCTTTGAACAGCTGATGGGGGTCTTCCCTGCCGCTAGGTTTGTCCAGTGTAATACTCATCACTGCTATATCTAAAGACTTGGCTTTTTTTCTAGCCGACAGCACATACCTGCCGTCTTCCACTCCTTAATGACAGCACAGGATTCGCCTATTGTCGATTTTTATCCTGAAACGTTTGAAATTGACATGAATGGAAAGAAGATGGCTTGGCAAGGCATTGCACTTCTTCCCTTCATTGATGAAAAACGACTCTTAGATGCGATGGCTAAGGAATACCCGAACCTAACGGAGGAAGAAGTTAAGCGAAACCAATGGGGTAATAACGTCATTTTTGCTTCAGACGAGCACCCTGTGTATCCATTCTACGAAGGGTTGTACGGAAAACGCAAGAATCAAGAAGTGAGTACCTATTTCCGGTATATCTGATCATACCTAACTTTTGTGTGTAGCCTGTACCTGTTGACCCAAGGAGGAGCGGCAGCATTAATGGGACAGTAACAAGAAATCCTGATTGCATTCCTGGATCTACATACTATTGCCCATTCGAGATGAACGGACTTCCCGATATACAGAATGATCGTTCATTGTCCGCTTTATACTTCTTTCCGAAACAAATCGTGCCCCACCAATCCGTTATACTCCCAGGTGCGAAGAGGACGCCGAGAGTCCTGACCTCAGCCGACCTTGAAATCACTAGAAATGGCGGTCGTGGACGAGGACGAGGACGAGGTGGTGGTTGGTCGAATGAAGGTGCAAATGGCCGGTCAGGTAATTGGGCGAACGGAGGTGCCGATCGCAAGAATGACCCGTTCCATTCGCGACCAAGTAACTATGGTCACAGTTCACAGAATGGCTATGGAAATGTCAGAGGAGGTAGCCGTGGATACGATAACCGGGCAGGGAGTTATCAACAACCCTCACGGCCATCCTATCAAGCTCCACCTTCGCAACAGTATGGCGGCTATGGCAACGCTCCTCAGAATTACGGTGGATATAACTCCGGAAGGAGTGGACCTCCATCCAGAGGTGGACCGCCGCCCAGTTATGGAGGGTATGGACCCTATGGAGGTGGTGGTTACAGCACCAATGCAGGCGGTGGGTATGAAAATACGAATCAAGCTTATGGAGGAGTAGCTCAGCAAAGTAGTGGATACGGTGGCTATGGTGGCTATGGGCCTGGAGGCGGAGGCGGCGGTTATGGCGGCGGTTATCCCGCTGCAAACAATGCACTTTCGTACCAAGGAAACAGCCGAGGAGGTGCCCCACATGCTCCATCTCGTGGACGAGGAAGGGGCTGGTAATCATATCATATATATTGTAATATTCAAGTTGTACAAATCCAAGCTCAAGCATTCATCGATATCTATCCGCGACGACTATAGTGCGAAAGTACGAGAAAGCTATGTACATGACATGACGACGAAAATGAAACAGTAAATCCAAAGAATACGTCGAGTAAGTTTTTCTGCATGTACAGCATTTTCAGTTATCAATAGCGACCTCCATATTGAGTTCCTGCAGGGTATCCACCACTCGCTCCATAGCCGCCTCCGGCCACGTTTGTTGGTGCACAGGTCAGATAGAGGGCATACTTGCGCGCTCTGATTCTTTCTCGACGCTTACGATGTCTTTCCTTGCGCTTTCTTTTTCTTTCGGCTTCACGAGCAAGCTTCGCCTCCTTACGGCGACGACCTTCCTCGAAAATTTCTGCCATTTGTCGTTGAGGATCCCCATAACCAGGACGTTGATATCTCCCTCTTCCATATTCCAAATCTGAATTCGAATCGTCGTCAGGACTTTCCTCTTCAGAAGAGATGTAATCATCAGGTTCTTCAAGGTAAGGTAGATTTCCCTCAATTAAACCCGCGTGCGGACCCGTGCGACGTTCCTTTCCTCTAAAAAGAACGAGTTCTACGCCGCGTACCAAGAAGAAGGAATCGTTCCACAAGTTGACAAGATCTGCAATGATAGTGGAGCGCTTTGGCATCGTTCCGCCCTGCTCGGGTTCTGGAATGGGAAGTCTCTCGGCCCAGGCGAGAGCCATATCCTGAAAGCATCGCTGTCAGCTCGCTCCAGGACAGGCACACATTATACGTACGTTCATCAGCCGGCGCCAGTCTTCCTCGAAAACGTCGTGAGTCATGAGTACACCCGGCATCCTTGGAGCCTCCTCGGACAAGAACTTTTCCATATCCTGAATCTTCATGATTTCAAAAGGTGTGAACGAGTGGGACCCATTAACGGGACGCGAAAATCCTTCAGGAGCAGCTAACTGTTGGGGAGGTGCACCGCGATTTCTGGAGAGCGGAGCACCAAGGGACATGTTCGGAGACGAAGCTGATTGTGAGAGCCCAACCGCGCTCGAACTATAAGGACCGGGAGGTGCAGGGGAAGGACCACGTGGTATGGGAGTCATCCTCGCGCGGTCCTGAGGAAGGATAGGTTGCCCCTCCATAACATGTCCGGGAGGGTAAACGCTACGAGGAGCGCTCATAGACGGCGTAGTTGGACGAGGAAGAGGGTCAGTGGCACGATAGGGCGAATTTCCAGGCGGGATGAATGAGACTTCGGCAGGGCGCGGGTTAGGGGAAGTGCTAGGTTGATACCCTGCAGGATAGGGCCTCCCGGTAGTATTATAGGCCCCAAACGCGGTTGTTGCACCATAGGGACCATCAGCACGACTTGCTGGGCGTACAACAGGATGAGGGCTACGAGGTCTATCACTAATTTCAGTTGCAGTGTACTTCTGCGGACGAGGAGCATGAGTGCTGATTTTTCCTTCCTTTTCATGAGGGTATTCTTTGCCTCGATCACGGAGATCTAGGTTTCCCATCTGGCGATCGAGATCGGAATAGATGCTGCTGGTGGAAGAAGCGCTGTATGCACCGTAAGGACCTCGAGGATACTGAGTACCGTATTGGACGCCAGACCCGACCGATCCGGAGGTAGAGATATTACTTGGAAACGAAGGCGCACTGACGCTCTTGCGACGTTCGCGAGCTTGTGCATCCAGTGCTCGAGCGGTGAGAAGATCCTTTTCTAGATCCTGCTTGCGTTTGGCTTCAGCTTCGCTCTGTCGTCGCCTATATTTTCAAACGACTTGATTGGTTGATTCAGAGCAGTCGAGTATCGACGTACCATTCATCTCCGTATCTGCGATCGCCACTCAAGATGGCTGCAAATTCCTATAGAAGGGATGGTGTGTCAGTCGAAGAGTGTAAAGATTTGGCTGGAAAAAGACTGACCATACTGGCTTGTCGTGCTCCAGCCGGCACGGTATCGGTGATCTCAACAGGTACCCATTGCATTCCACTCACGACATTGTTCGAAATGGTATAACTAAGACGATCGCGTGTATCTCGGCTTTGCTTCCCGGTTTACAAGTAACTCACCTGGCCTGAACTGCTCTGGAACAAGGTCAGAATGATTCGCTGAGGCGATCAGCGATCGGATACATACTTGAAGACATGGTATAGAGGTTGACCTTCTTTATCAGTCGATGTAAAATATGCGAGGGATCCATCAGCGGGAACTTGTCCAGAAGAGAGCGGCTGAGAAGATGTGTGCTGGTAGTCTCTCTGTTGGTTTGCTTGCGGTGGGTAATATGGTGAGGTCGATCGGTAGGGCGAGATGGCTCTGTAAGGAGATGCCGCTCGTTGCATGATTGGGTCTGGGAAAGAAAGAATGCAAGCACTGGACTTGGGCTCTTGACAGCCCTTGACCCAGAGGGTATAAAAATTGTTCGGCGTAAAGGCGGATTCCAAGGGTAGGGAGCGTTTTCGGAGGCCTCTGCAAGGCAGACATTCACATGGTCCGGCA